>OOFE01016026.1:0-14536 GCA_900323365.1 Monocentris japonica
GGAAATTATACCATAAAACACACACCCACACACACACACACACACACATACACACACAAACAAGGGTTCAACTGATATGGGGTTTTGAAGGCCGATACTGATATTTTTGGAGAGTCAATGTCTTTAAATCTGACCATTTTGCCCAAAAATTGCAAACAATCAGTGTTCCCCCCAGAATTTCATTCCTGTCAGAGTGGAAAAGCCTCTGAAACAGCATTTACACCATGAGGGGACACTAAAACTCTCCACTGAGTTCAGGATGACGATAATAAAACATATGCATTCATTCATATCCATCATATTAGAGGTGGACGACTCTGGCTGGCCACTTTTTATTAAAAAAACAATATTGGCAAACCAACATATCGGTCTTTCTCAAACACACACACACACTTCCCTGTCACTCATGTAAATGATTGGGTGATCCACCCCCCCGCCCTCCATCCAACGTGACTGATGTTGTTTAATTAAACCTGACTTCTCCACATATCGTTCCTGGCTATAAATACGGTGTGTTGTTCAAAGCCTTCTTCTTCTGCTCCTATAATGAGCAGGGCTGATCCCATTGAGAGCCGCGCTGCCTCTCCTCCCGGTGACTCCACCACCGTCTCCACTGAACTCTCTCCCACTCCACCGAGCACTTCATAGCAGAATGGAAAGTAAATAGTCTTTGAGGTGTTATATCTTGGGGGGGGCTTTCCAAGTTACTGTGTGCATGCCTGTGTGTGTGTGTGTGTGTGTGGTGAAGGCATAATGTTGTGTGTTTGTGGGGGACTATATGGGATGTGTCTGCAGCTGGGGGCTACACAGGGTGTGTGTGTGTCTATGTGTGTGCACAGGACATCTGTGTGTGTGTGTGTGTGTGTGTGTGCATGGTGAAGGCGGCAATATCTGTGTGCATGTGTTTGTGCATTAGTGTGTGTTTGCCCGCATGTGTGTGTGTGGTGAAGAAGTTATTAGATTGTATCGTGTGTGCTGCAGTGATAACTCCAAATAGAGACAATGTGTGTATGGGGAGGCATAGTGTGTGTGTTTGTCTATGTGTGTGTGCACGTGTCTATAGTCAGGATCCTATTTACTCAATAGCAGGGATTATTCCTTCCAGAGACATTACTCCAACCATGTCTTACAGCACACGCCATGCTCTGTGCACGCAGAACTAATTTGAAAGAAGGGATTGTTCTCTCAAACGCAGATATATTTCCTTTTTTTTTGGAGGCTACTTGTGAATTAGTTCGTTTGAAAAAGCAGCATTCTCCTGAAACACAATATCTGTCTGGTCCTGGGAGTCGGTGGGTGAGCTCTGAGATTTCACCCCAGTCCGCCGTCTCACATTTCAGCTACCAAGAATTTTCTACTTTCCAGATTTTTCAAGGTTCAGTGATCACTAAGATATGAAGAGAGGGAGAGAGAGAGGGAGAGAGAAAGAGAGAGAGAGGGAGAGAGAGAGAGAGGGAGCGAGAGAGGGAGAGTTGAACATTTGCCTGCAAGTTTGTGTCAAAGCCAAAGCCAAACAGTTACATTAGGAGCATTGAAACCCCGGTAAGAGGAGACACTGTTTACTCTGCGGCAAAGCAAAGCTCAGCGGGTCCTGCTAACAGACGCCGCGCGGCATTGTGGGAGGCTTTTTCAGGAAGCGCTGGCGTCACGGGTTTGTACATCGCGCCCATTCATGTGAAATATTAATGTGGCCAGAATTAATTTTTAACGCTCGTTCTCTTCATCATCCTCCCGCCCACCTCTGTGCAAGGCAGCGTGCCAGTGACACACACCGCGGCGCAAACACAGAGCGAGCACACACACACACACACACACACACTATGACACTCGCAAGCTTCAGCGAGTATGTCATCCCTCCACCTTCAAAGATAGCGGCTTTATTAAAGGAAGAATCGTCAAAGGGGAGAGGCAAAAAAAAAAAAGTATCGCCTCACACTCATAACAAAGCAATCAAAGGCGGTCGACGAGAGGGAGTTGTTGACGACGGTGGCAGTCAGGTGGTGCGCTACCGTTTGAGTGTGTGAGTGTGTGTTTACATGCCTGTGTGTGTGTGCGTGAGGTGTTGTAAACGCCATGTGTGATGCGAAGCGTTCTTACACACTCGCGGTGTGTTTTGATTCTCCCCGTCGAGCAGGGTGACCTGGCATTTCAGTGACTTTTAGAGGTGCTACCACTCTGACATATTGCTCTCTCATTTTCCCAGAGCACTCCCCCCTCTCTCTCTCTCTCTCCTCCCCTCCCTCTCACTCTCTTTCTCTCCTTCACTCACTCCGCTGCATCTCATACATCTTTTGATGTGTGTGTGTTTTCTCTTTATTTCAGAATAGGGTTTCGACCGATATGGGTTTTTGAAGACTGCCAGTAGCTGATAGTAAGTTATTAAGAAGATCAAACCAACAAACCAACAAGCTTAATACCCTTAAATGAAAAATCCATCCTCCTACATTGTTATACATCATCAAGCTGCGATGTACTCGTCTCCCTCTATCTCTAAAAATAAATTCATATTGCATAAAGAACCTCACTGCCAAACTGTCTCCGTTCTATCTGGTGTCATCTTTATCATGGATATTTAGCAAAGGGGAAAAAAAAGGAAAAAAAAAACATATATATATATATATCTCCCAATTATCTGTGCTGACGGTCTTTGCGGAGCCACTGACCTCAACCTCCTTGTAGCTCAGCAATTTAATTTAACCCTGGCTATGTGCTGTACGTGCTAATTAGAAAGCATTTCAAAGAGAAACTCACACCAGGAGAGAGAGAGCAAAGAGAGTGATAAACACATACACAGGAGAAGAAGAAGTAATAGCTGTGAGTGTTTTGAAAAAATAGCACAAATATCTCAATAGCGAAATAGCGAGCTGGAGTTGAAAAGAGAAAGGATGAGGAGGAGAGGAGTCTGTCTATGTCCAGTGCACTGATCATCACACGGCATGCAACATGTACATACAAAAACCATTGAAATCTTCATCAATTTGATTCTACTTACTGTGATATATACTACTCATTTATGCCATGAAGATTTAGTAGAGCCTACAAGGATGGGTTTTCATGGGGGGAGAATGAGATTGGAGGGGGGGGTCAGATGCTCCCCAGCCAAATCCATTACTTATGTCTGCAGAGCCGAGCAGGCCCCATCTCCAATTAGCTGTTTTATCTCCAAGTGGAAATGTGACTGCTGGGAGACACTACCCAGTAACATTACCTCCTCCCCAATAACTAACAGCCATCAGGAATAAGACTGTGTGTGTGTGTGTGTGTGTGTGGTGTAAATCCTGCAGCACTGCTGGTTGTCAGATAGTCCCATTAATAAGACTTGGCCTTTATTACCACTTAGCAAGCACTGTGTGTGTCTCTCTGCCAAGTCTACCACCTAAGCTTCTTATGCTACCTCCCAAAAACTGAAACAAAAGTTTGTGTGTGTGTGTGTGTGTGTGTGTGTGTGCCAGTGTGTGTGCCTGCCGTGTCTGTCAGCGTGCTTGCACGTGTGTGTGTGTGTTTGCTCGTGGACCCATGCATCCGTCAGCGTGTCAGATTATCTTTACGGAGGATTGCCGTATACATGACTTTGCATTTTCAGTGCTGCTTTGAAGTTTTTCGTGAGTGTCTTTTTGCATCACCTACTGTAAGACTGCGTGTCTGTCTGTGTGTGTGTGTATGTGTGGATGCACCTGTGTGTTTGCGTGTGTTATTTACTTTTATATTTATTTCGTAGCATGGCGTGCACTTTGTTTGCGGGGATTACAGACAGTGGGAGCTCAAGCCTCTTAGCCCTCACAGGCTGCCACATCTCCCTGCCACTTCTAATGACACTTCAGACTAAGACTGGCTAAGTCCATAGGCAGGTTTATTAGTTTAGAGGATGCTTGAATGCATACAGCCTCTTTTTGTGTGGAGGCTGCAGTTTGTGTGTGTGTGTGTTTGTGTGAGCGATTTGCTTGTTCAGGCAGCTCTGACAGGCCTGTAGAGTTTAAGTGAGAGGGATGCTGTACATGGGGAACATAAACGTCTGCTTTGGCATCAACGACGTCCTGACAAGACGCGTCAGCCTTGAAACAGCTCCATTAACTAATGAAGGATGCAAATATAAATCTCTCCCTCTCTGTCTCTCTCTTTCTTCCATCTCCCTTCCATCTCTCTCTCTCCCCCTGCCTCTCCCCGATGACTCGAGCTAGTTTCATATAATAATGTCATTTAATTGCGTCTCATCGTTTATGTGACAAGGCCTCCCTCGGGTGCCGTTACTGCCGCTAACTTTGCATTCTTTGCTCGCGAGCGTACGTGTGTTTGAGTGTGTCCTTCCCAAAAAGAACCTTGCTTTATTTCCAACCCCTCGCTCGTTCGGTCTTTCATGTTTGTGTTTTTTTTTCTGCAGACATGCATAAGCCAGAGGAGCAGCGCAGATGGATGTTTGGCATCCCCTCTGAGTGAAAGCCAGGAGGATTGTGGGAAGGAGGAGGCAGGCACCTGGTGGTGTTTGACGCCAGTCGTGCCCCCCCTCACCTGCCTCGAGTGCAGCGATATGGTGAATAAAACAGGAGGGGAAACTATGACCTTCAGTCGGTGATCGTGAGGAAAACCACCACCAATAGAAACCAAAATCAATCACGTGAAGAGATCCACGGCACTCCAGAAATCTTTTTAAAAGCTTCCTTCTAAGTTAAAAAACTGCGTCACCGCTTTGGCCCCATGGCCTTCATCGGGGTATAGAAGCTCACAAACACAATATGTTTTAATTTACACTGAACTCTAGCCCAATAGAAAAAAAAGAAATTAAAAAAAAAGATTTTATTTTTTGGAGGGCCTTGGATCTCTCATTTATCTCCTTTCCAAAAAACACCTTCAGAAAAGCATTTGTTTATGTTTCCATCCCGCTCAAGAGAACCTCTCTTCAACTTACACCAGTTTGACACCACTTACTGTGATGTATTCTATCAATTTACGTCCTTTAAGGCTCATGTCTCAGCTCAGCCTCCGCTATCATCCCTGCCTCGTGTCTTGCAGAGGCTATTGAAATGGAACAAGCCTACTCGTATCTTTACAAGTCGAGATATTGTACAGTGATAGTATGCATCATGTTAAGACCCCGGTTCAGCAGAGAGCGACACAAAGACCCCAGCATTAGTTTGCCTGCAACATAGAAGTGGAGCACACAGACGAGCAGAGAGACAGCACTCCCAGTCACAATAGGCAATGTCAAGCTGATGGAAGTTGAAGATGGGGGCTTTTATTTCTATAGGATTCACACGCTTTAATGTGTGCTTTTGAAATACATGAGGAAAACTGAAGTACCTGCAGGATAAAGAGCTGAGGTTACATCTGTGTGTGGACGTCAAGCAAGCTTCCTTAATGGAACAAAAAGAAAACACACATCCATAAGATGAATTGAAAAAGTCTTGAGTTATACTGTAGTACTGTGTAAGTTGTTATTGTTCTTTACTGTCAGCTATCAACAAAAGTGTTTTCCACTTAAAGCCAGCGTAGACAAACCAAAACATTTTTGCAACATTTAGGACATTTTATCATATTTTGCCATTTGTATTCAGCTTTTTTTAATTCGCAAAAAAAAAAAAATCAGATGGAAAGCCAGCTAGTGTGTGTGTGTGTGTGTGTGTGTGTGGCCCAGTGGGGTGGCACATCTAAGTGCAGGGATCCCAGGGAGCATGTTCCTAGAAGCGTACCAGTAGTTTGATCTCCCCACATTAGCCACATTCCTGCTATGCCTGCCTCATTACTTGAACCAGTTCACCAGCACCGCAGCACCGAGTCAGCCACCTTCGCCTCGTGCACTTCTTCCACTCCCTCCATCTACCTCCTCTTTCTTCTGTCTTCTGTTTGAATGATGTTATCCATCATTCGTGTGTGTGTGTGTGTGTGTGTGTGTGTGTCCACCCCTGCTGCGGGTCTGACCGGAGCTTTCATTTAGACGAGAGACGGAGTGGCACAGAGGTGGAGGTGGCATCTGCTCGCCTCTAATAGGGATGTGCTACTGATTAACATTTACTGGGACCAGTCCATCTCCCCTACTGGGAGGACTGATGGATGCAGAGACAGACTAGTTGTCACGTTGTCAAGAATTACAGACCTAGTCGGTCAACTCTCTGTCACTCTGGATTTAGACCGATATATCAATCTACCGATGCTGACGCTTACAGATTACAGATTTATTGTACAAGTGATCAGCACTACCCTGGTTGTCTGTGGGAACCCCTGAACCTGAATTGATTCTAAGAGCATTTTGATCAGTAGACATGATTTAATTAGATTAGATTTGATGAAAATAAACCTTAATGATCCCCAAGGGGAGTTTGAATGTAGCAACAGCAAGTGTTCATAGGATACATCAAAGAAGACTAGGACATAACTAAGAATAGAGCGACTCCAGCACCCGACTCATACACAGCAAGCAGAAATGTATGAATGGAAATGTGAGATTTCTAAAGTTTGTTACTGAAAGGAATCTAATTCTGGAGGAAACTCTGAATACTTTTTTGTCACGAAAATGTTCAAATGTAAAGATAATGAGTATTGGCACAAAATATTGGCTTGGCAGCTTCAAAAAATATGGAATCGGCCTTCAAAAGCCCGAACCGGTCAAACCCATCTGCGCCTCTGTGTATCATTATGACTTCACCCACCAATCATGCCGTCCATTCATCTATCCATCAATTAATCCGTCCTGCCTGTACAGGTATGCCTCCACTCTCTCATCAGTCTGTCAATTAACCCACCAATCAATGCATCTGTGTGTCCATCCATCCCTCCATCTGTCTGTCCACCCCCCCCCACCATCTCTCTGTATTAATCCCGTGCTGACTGCTCCGTCGAACCAATCGAGGAGCTAATGCATGTGACTAATGGGCGCTAACACTTTTCCATTGATACAACAAATGGCATCAGATAGCGCTGGCATGCTAATAGCGGGATGTGATTATACGGATGAGTGGCTATCAGCCTCCGTCGCTCCTCTCTTCTTCTTCTGTTTCTTCCTGTCGGTAGGTGGGGGCGCATTTTGGTCCATTTTTAGTACCTCCATTCCGTTACTTTGGCGGTGAAAAAGGAAGCGCTGCTTTGGAGGGGCGAGGGCTGGAAAGATTTCAGTAAAAGTTGAAAATAAACCCTGCTGGAAGTGAGGTGTGCATTTTGTGTCACCGAGAAAAATGGAGGAAGAGAGTGTGGAGAAAGAGGAGAGAAAGAGGGAGAGAGTAATTGAAATAGGCGAGCACTACAGCAGCAAGCCAATGTGTCCATCAACAGCTTGGCACAGCGGGTGGGAGAGTTCTATGTGTGTGTGTGTGTGTGTGTGTGTGTGTTGTGTGTGTGTGTGTGTATTTGTGTGGGTGTGTTTTCTGTACCCTTGGAGAGAGGAGAGGCCAAATGCCGTAGCTGTTCCAGTGTGAGAGCAAGATTGACAGCAGAGGTAGGGGTGCACTTGGTGCTCTGCCAACCAGTACACACACACACACACACACACACACACACACTGGATCTGCATTTGCTGTGGCAAGTGTTTATGTGTGACAGGTTGTCTGGTAAACCATGTTGTGTGTTAGTTTATGCACTGTGACAAGGTCGGCCCGTTAAAGGCCTCCTGTGTGCAGGTGAGGCCGGGTCCTTTCGGTCTCTGGCTCTGTTTGGACTGACAGGGCCAGAACAGGACTTGATTTCTGAAGCCAAGATGGACCCTCTATTGCCCTCTTCTGATTGGCTGAACTAACTAGTCTTGTTAGACTCAGTTAGCTTTGACTCAGTCTAGGTTTTGGCTGATGGATACCAGGCTAGGGCGACCTCTAGACCTGATCAGCTGATCAACTTATGGTCTCCCTGAATGTGTAATGGTTGATTATGATGATGGAGATCAATAGAGATCAATGGAGAGTTTTAGTGTCACACGGCTGTTTCAAAGACTTTTCTAACCTGCCAAGAATGAAATTCTGGTGGAAACACTGATTTTTTGGCATGAAAATGGGCAAATCAAATAGAAACAAAATTAATTTTGGCACAAAATATTGGCAATTGGCGGCTTTAATCCAAAAATCAGCATCAGTCTTCGAAAACCCATATCAGTCTAACCCTGATCAATAACAATAAAAATAACAATGACAGTAGTGATGATCGACAAAAAGCACTGAAAAGCATGACTGAGCGAGAGAGAGAGTGTGTGCGGTTTTGAGGTATATTCCACCAAACATCAGTCTCGGGCTCACAGACGCCTCCTCTGCAGGGAAGCACTGATGTCTGGCAGCGCCGAGGCCAATCAGTCACGGCGAACATATGCTGGCTGTGTGTTACAATCGTGGGCCACGTCTCCATGCCTGTCAGGTCTTCTGCGGCCCTGATCACAGGAAGCTTGCTATGGGGGTGAAGCCCAGAGGCCACGCTTAAAGACCGAAATCCTTTACAGCACCCGGTAATTAACCAACACGGTTCTGCAGCCACGCTCCTCGCTTTGATCCACACACTGATCAATGCCGAGATCACAGAGGCTTGATAACTAGGGCTGCCGATTTGCCAGTGTGTGTGTGTGTGTGTGTGCGTGTGCACGTTTAAAGCTCGTTCATGTCCCGTGTCCCTAAATGTCTGCGCTTTTAAATCTTTTACGTCTTGCGGATGTGCAGGGCTTGTGGTGGCAATTTGTACGCGACAGACCCCGTGCTCTTCGATGGCTGGCGCCCGTGAGACCCTTCCGAATAGGAAAATGAATTTTAGATTTCCCCCGTGAAATCTCACACCACCTCTCCGCTGCATCCGTCAGCAAAAACAATTGTGTTTCCATACGAGATAAATCAGCTGATGTCGCCGTATATGAATGGAGATAATGACCGTGTCTTTTAGGTAATTTGCTGTCTGTCTAGGGAGTGAAACAAGATTTAGACCGATATATCAGGCCGATATATCAGGCCGATATATCAGGCCGATATATCAGGCCGATATTGGCCGTATTAAAAATCAGATATCGGCCAGTCAGTGTTGTCCTCCTCTGATATCCAGGTTCTTTGATTACATATTTATTGCATAACTGGACATTTTGATCAGATTCCCAACAAGTATGTGCAAATATTTATTATTAGTAATATTATTACTATTGTTGTTGTTGTTTTGGGTTTTAATGGGGAGTTTTAATGCTTTTCCATCCAAGATCAAAATTCGAAACGCTGCAGTTTTATTGGCATGAAAATGGTCAAATTTAAAGCTACAGCATGCAACTTTTCGCCGTGACGCAGTGGTTTAACCATGTTTTTAAACACGTCTTGTCTGCTGCATGTTTTATCTTCACTGTACTTTCTTTTCTTACTGCTTTCCTCCATTGTTGATGTTGCTAAGACTAAGACTCTCACCTTGGTTGCCATAACCCCGCTCAGCGCTGGCCACGCCCACATATGACGCTCAACCACACTAAATGGTATACGTACCAAAATGTCCCAATGGTAGTATATATCATTTATTTACTGGTATTTATTGTTAGTTGAATGTGAAGAAAGTTGCATTTTGCAGCTTTAAAGATATTGAATATTGGTACCCATATCGGTCAAACACCCCCACACACACACACACACACACACACACACACACACACACACACCTAGGCCTCATATAGCCCGTGCCACACATCCCCAAACAGCACGTGGCTGACAGGCGTTGGATGCAGATACGTGTTTATTTAAGCACTTGGAGGGAGTCAACAGTCTCTTAATGTCGGCCTCCTGATCTGCTATTTGAGCAAACACACACTGTCGACTCTGTCAGGGGAGATAAGACGAACACAGAGAACACCGAGCCCTCCAAATGATTGACTGACATTTGGGAGAGAGTGAGAGAGAGCCAGAGAGCGAGAGAGCGAGCATATGTTTGTGTGCGTGAGTGAGGGGAAAGGAAGAGAGAGAGAGAGGAAAAATGCTCTTTTTTCACATCTGAGGAATTACAAACAAACAATCCTCTCCTCTCCTTTTGCCTCCTCTCCTCTCTCCTCTTCTTCTCCCTCCCCTCCTGGTATTTCTGGCTCATTGAAGTAATAGAGGTTGAGAGTAATGTTGATGTTGTGGCTTATAAAACCCTATCAGTCCTCTGCGATGGGGATGAGATCAGAGCAGCCGAGCAGTGAAAACAGACTCTTCCACACATTGCGCTTAACACACTCCGAGCCAAATAAACAGCATCTCCCGCTCCATCACGGAGAAAAAAGTCTGGAAAAAATCCCCCCTTCCATACATTCCATCATCCTCTCGTCTGCAACTCTTGACGCCGGTATTGCAAACATCATTTGTGCGGTACACAATAATGCTGAGGTCAGAATTTGAGACCGACCCTTTACCTCATAACAAAAAACAACAGGGGAAGTAAACGACAGAAAGGTCCTAGCTGCTCCCAATGAGCTTGTTACGTCTCAGGTGCAACATGGCTGATTCGGCGTTCGGGGGAGGAGGAGGCGGCAAAGGGCAGCAAAAATCTCACCTATGCATCGCGATCGTCGTCGAAATGCGGCGACCGCGTGAAGTTGTCAACGCGTCCTCCAATCCTCTGCGCAAATTAACTTGATTAGGTTTGATTCTGCAAATGACATTGGTAGCAGCAACTCTTCTTTTATGTCACGTCGCCAATTTGAGGAATAATGCTGAAAAAGAATCGCTTGTCCAATTTGAAGGCAGCAGCGTGTGTTGCTGGGTGGTGGTGACTAATTGCTAGTTCATGGCAGCTCTCCACTTGATTCAGCTCCGTGTGTAATTTGAGCTCATCATCACCATTCAGGTAAACAGCGCCCCTCTACCTCCTCGTCTCAAGGCTTTTCTGGCTCTGCTTCTTTTACTTTTCTCTTATTTTTTTTATTTTTTTTTTTTAGATTTCACAGCCACCTCAGGAAGTGTAATTACGATTTCCTTGCATTCGCTTTCTATTTGTAAAACAAATGATAGAGAAAAGCTGTTGCACACACACACACATGCTCAAACACACATGCACACACACACACACACACACTCGGCATGCTGTCATGCTGGGCCCGGATAGACTAACTAATCATCGCTCGCTCACTGTAGCTTGATGAGGTGCGTATGTGTGTGTTACACGCGTGGGTGGCTGCATGTATTCTTTTCTCTGTGTATGTGTATGTGTGTGTTTTTTTTTCCTGCTTGGACAAATGTGCGTGCAATTTCCTGGCAACTAATTGACAGGAACCGGAACAGTTGTTGGAGTCTGAGGCATTTTTGATGCGGATGTCTAACAGTAGATTAGACACTCCTGCCTATTCAGCATGGAACTGTCATCCTCTCCTTGTCAGCACTACTGCCTTCTTTCTTCCCACTTCCCATGACATTTTTTTTTTTTTTTTGCCATACACGCCATCGCTTCATTCAGCGGCATACCTGTTTCTGCTAATGAGAGGTGTTTAGACGAAGGGAGAACTTTCTTTTCATCGCGTTCTTCACCTCCCTTTCTTCTCCATCTCTGTTTTGGGAGTGAACCGACAAGCTCTTGCGCCTTTGGTTCGTCTGCCACCGGTATTCTCCAGTTTAATGATCCACTCTGGGACCGAGGCTTCTAAATGTGCTAAAAAACATTAGTGGAGCTGCAGGGCTCCTGGGCCTGTCACCGTCTGATTGTACCTGAGCTCCAGTATCTCATCTGAGACTACTGAAAACAGGTGAGCAGCCTCAACTCCTGTATTAGTGGCATTAGATTAGCAATCGCACGGGGGAAACTGGCAGGCTGAGGGGAGAGGGGGGGATTGAGAGAAGAAGAGAGGAGGGTAAAGAAGCGGAGAGGGGAGAACAAAAGGGCTTAGAATAGCAAAAGAGCCCAGCAAACATTTTGACGGTGGATAGATCATCAAAGTTGAAACCCGGGTAAATAAAACACCAAAATAAAAGTTGAGACGACGTCCGTGGTAGCTGCTACCTGCATCATTTTATGAACCTAAATATCACCCTGATATCCGTTCAAAACAGTTTTGAAAGCTGCTTTAATGATTTTTTACAGTGCCATAAAATGCTTGTTTGGCTTGATGATGATATTGTTGAGTTATTCTGAATATATCCACTCTGTATCCACTTTATTAGGTACGCTTCACTGTGGTTAACGAGGGCAGGACAGCCTTCTCCCTCCAGAGCAGCCTGGATTCTTCAAAGCCTGGGCTCAACAATGTGCAGGGAGCATTCCTCAGGGATCCTGGCCCATGCTGTTCCACCTCATCCCAAAGGTCTCTGAGATCTGAACCAAAGTTGCTCTCATGCTCCCCCATCTTTATTTCTGTTGGAAGTACCGACGGACTGGCCATAAAGGGGGTACGCCTGGTCAGCAACATTGTTTAGGTACAGCTGTGGCGTAGATGCTCAGTCAGAACTAAGGGGTCTAATGTGGCCAAGAAATCATTCCTTACACCGTTTCACCACCAGCAGCCTGTACTGTTGACACCAGACAAGATGGATCCATGGATTCAGGCTGCTTCTGCCAAATTCTGACCCTGCCATCAGGGTGTCGCAACAGAAACCAGGATCCATCGCACCAGGCAACTTTTTGATTCTTCAGTCATCCAGTTTTGGTGATCACGAGCCTGTAGCTTCATCTTGTTGTTGTTAGCAGATTGCACACTTTATATTTCCATACTATTTCTACACCACTCACTGAGCAAGCTGCTTGTACCTAAAAAGTGCACAGTGGGGATATTACATAATACTATTGACAGGGCTTCATTTGTTGACTCGTCAATGAATGTAGTGAACGCAGGAGTCGAGCTCCGCTGTTGGCCGTAAACCACAAATATAAGGGTGTCATAATATCAGACAACAAGGAGGTAGTCACTCTGCAGCAGAGAGCAGATTGCTGTACTTTAGAATGAGTAGTAATGTGTGAAAGAACAGACTGTTTCCCCCTGAGGACTATTTTCAATGGATTTGTTGAGTTCCTGAGAGGATTGTGGTGGCGTGTGTGTGTGTGTGTTCACAGACGGGGCCTAGTGGATGTGTGAGGCAGTGTGTGTTGTGTAGGTGGAACCTTCTGGAGTGTTGGAGGAAAACCCATAGGAGACGATATGGCCGGGCTGCGGCAACAGGCTCATGTCTTCGCCTCCTCTGGCTTTTTCATTCTCACCAAACATTTTGTTTCTTCCTTCGCTCCCTTTCCTTTCTCCCCTCTGTTTCCTTTCTCCCCACCTCCCCTCCTTCCTGTCCTTATCCTGCCTCCTTTCCTTTCTCCCTTCCCTATCTATCTTCCTTCCTTCCTGCCTTCCTCCTTACTTTGTTTATTCCTTTCTTTATCCCTTCAATGCTTCCTTCCTTCCTACTTTCTGTCCTCTCTTTTCCTTCCTCCCTCCTTACTTCATCTCTCCTCTCTTTCAATCCTTTCTTCTCTACTGTTTCCCCCCCTCCATCCTCCCTTCCCTGCCTCCTTCCTTACCTTGTTCCTTCCTTTCACACTCCCTTCCTTCTTTTTTCCCCCTTACTTCCTTCCATCCTACCTTCCCGACTCTCGGGCAAAGATGAAGCATATATTACCAGAAATCTACTTACTTACAATGTTCCCTCTGAGCTGATAGTTTAGTGGCCTAGATCCAATAATTTATCACATTTACCAAACAATAAGAATATCATTTCAGTCATCAGTCATTGCTCCACAGATATTCAGTAGATATTGGCGGTATTTGGCAGGGATTTTTCCTTACCTCATGCCTCACGATTTAGTGACTTGACGCCCCTGCTTCCTCTCCTCATTTATTTAACACTGAGCGGCCTAAAGCAGTCATTGCAGATGCCAATGCGTGACACACAGTCCACAGATTCATACTCTGCTAGGTCGCATCCGCCACTAGCTCGTAAGCACAGCGGCATGTCATCGCATGGTTCCCAAACATTCCCTTTCTCCAGCTCTCTTGCCACTCTTTTGCCTTCTCTCTCTCTCTCCTGCTGTCATGTTGTGTGTGTGTGTGTGTGAGTGTGTGTGTGTTGCAGTAGCAGGCAGGCAGGCAGATGTCTGACAATATTCTGACGTTCAGTCCTGCTGTCTGCCTATGACTCGAGGATAGTCCACACACACACACACACACACACAGTACCACTTGTTCCTAGTCCCAACGGGCCTAATTGGCCCAGCCTGCTTAGTACAGCACTATTATTCAGCACTTCTGACAAAAAATATTGTGTGTGTGTGTGTGTGTGTGTGTGTGTGTGGTAAAGCTTCCCGGTGACACTTAAGAAGTCCCTAGAGTCCCTAGAGAGCTTCATGCCGTCTCTTGCTCTGACACATCTGTCGCTAGTTGAGGAAGGAACACCTTTCTGGTTTTAACACCGTCCAGCAGATTTCACACACACACACACACACACACACACACACACACACACCATACTAAAAGAGAGAAGGGAAAGATATGGAGAGAAAGTTTTCAAATGACCATCACAAGCTCACACCATCCAATATCGTGATTGTGTTTCCTCAGAAGACTTATCAAAAACAGTCTAACCAGAAATAATTCTCCTTTCCTTCCAGCCTCCAGATTGATTGCTTTCCCTTCCCTCAACAACAAACTAAACCCAGTGTGTTTGGC
>OOFE01016030.1:0-12758 GCA_900323365.1 Monocentris japonica
AATTCATATTGTGAAATGTCTTTGACAATAAATGAAATGATAATCATTTTTGTGTTATTGAAAGGTTGTGTGAGAATACTGAACAGTTTAAACAATTGCAGGCTATGGAACTGGGTAGTTTGCAGTATTGTGGTAAAGTTTAACGTGGCCTGGTGCAGGGCAGGCTGTGGTATCCATGGTCACTGTTAGGTTAGGTCAAGGGTAGCAGTCATCAATTTGAATTTAAGCTGATGATGTTCTTTAGTTATCACTTGCCAAATTCCACTTTTATACTATGGCTAGGGGTTGGAAAGCAGCCATGGTGAAAAATCCAGAAAAATATGTCAAGAAATGGGTGCTTAAAAGAAGGTCAGCTGATCACATAGCCTGTCCACAAAGAAAACAAGTCCACCAGAGCTCACAGTACAAATCAACAAGTTATTTTGAGGTGAGTCATTTTCCCCGCTGCACCGCTACACCGAATCTTAGGGTTCCCCCACCTGCCAAATCCCACTTTAACCCCTGCCCAGTGGTACACACTGCCACTGCCAACACTGAAGTATCAACTGGCAAGATGGGTGTATGAAGGCTGTCTGGTGCATGGCCAAGAAGAAGAAACAAAACAACGTGCTCTTGAGGCTTATTCCTGCTAGATAATGAAACAACCAAAGATAAAAAAAAAAAACAATAATAAAAAAGAAATGAACTGCCTTGTCAATTGCATATTCTGCCTGTCTATTTTCTATGATATGACTTTCTGATGTGATACTTGTCTTTTAGTTTTAACTCTTTACTCTGAACAGTTGGAACTGATTTGCCTTTGGGGAAGCACCCATTGCCCGCAGCTACATTTATTTTCTTTTTTGGTTCCCTGAATATTGAGCACTGTCTGTAAGCTGTATGTGTTTGACTTGGAACCTGTTTTTCTCTTGAGAATGTGGTTACGGTTGATTTGCTTCCCCCTTCCCTTTTCCATGAATCACATGATATGACAAACTTTCGATCTTGTTTGAAATTGTGATACTTGCTGAACCTGGATCCAAAGGTGGAAACAAACCTAGAATCAAGTCATGCACAGTACACTGTGACTGAGCTTTTCAATGTTTCCTAAATATTGTGTTATTGCTGAGGAACACTACTAACTGTACCTTTTAATGCTATCAAGTCTGGTTTACAGTATATTGTCAATGCCTTAGCCAAAAACACTATCTGGTGGACCTTGCTTCTTACTGTTCCTGGTGAACTCTTTTACAAAAAGTGTCAAAGACAGTTTGTATGTTACTTTTATTCATTTATCTGCAAGTTTATATTGCATAATAACAAAATTAAAGTCAAAGTTTAATTTGATGGCAAAAATATTTTAAAAAAGTGTCATTTCTCCTTAAATTGTTTTCAATCATTAATTCAAGGACCCTTTTAAAAGTTGAGGTTCACCAGACCATCTCTCATTAACTGTTCAGCTGGTCCACCCTGTTGAAATGGTGGCAGCTGGTACGAGACTTTGTTTTAAAGGTTTGTTCATACAATAAAATGTAAACATTAAATACTATTTTTATTCTATATTCAAGATGCACATCCTCACCTCAGTTTCTTGGTTCTATTTAATACCATTCATGTCCCTAAATCCCTTCCAGTGGGATCAAGATAATCCTGGCATCAAAACTATCCTATCTCTGCTTTTGTCATTTGAAAAATGCAGAATTAATATCTAAGATTGATTAGAGGTAGTGGATTACTAGGTGGATTACCCACTCCAAATTCTGATCTCAGTGATCAGAATGTAATTTATCAGTTTTTAAAAACTTTTTTTAATCCAATCTGATTACTGAAATCCTACCAGAAACATTTTGAAAAACTGGGCTCAGTTCAGTTACATATCACCTAATTTTCTGTCATTAATATTATCGTCTGCGCTGGTATTCAAAATTTTCTCACATACAAATTCATGCAGCAAGTGAAAGCCAAACCTGCAAATCACTGCATTCAACCGTATTTTCACATATTGCTGGTGAAAACATAGTTTGAAAGCATCAAGTGGTGTTAAGAGTTACAGTCAGTCTTTGAATTAAAGGATAGGACTATGTTGGGATGTCTTGCTGATCCATCTAAAGATCACCAAAGATCACTAAAGATCCTGTAGTCAGGTTACAGGAATACGCAGGCAAGCAGCCAGTGTTCCAGGGAATTTGTTGCTGGTTGCCTGGTAGGGATACAGATATTATCGAGCATGTGTGGGAATGAAAAATATAAATAATAAATACCAAATCATCAGAAAATAAAACTTTCATTACCAATCTACATAAGTTGACCAATGGCCATTCAGTTCACCTCAAGTAAATAGCACATCATTACATGGATTGGAAGTGTTAACAAACAATTAACAAGTTAAATTCAACAGACTTGAAAAATTGAGAACGCAGAGTCCTCTGGCACTGTGGGAACTTCGTATTTGCTGAGGAATGTGAGGAAGTTCATTACCTGGTAGAAGGTGCATTGATGGAGTTGGTTGATACTGAGGGATTGTGGGTGTTGGGAGTTTGTAAGGGATTAGACTCTCTCTTACAGTCTTAACATCAAGAGGTGCCAATTTCTTACAGTGAGACTTGTTTAAGCTACCTAAATCTTGCACAGGCCAATAAATTGAATGTGGTTACTGGTGACCTCTAGTGGCAGGATCGGCTCTTCCTTCACAACCTTCTTGCCTTTGGTCTGGCTCAGACTAGATTAAATGAGGAGGCTCTGAGGCTTTCACCCTCAGGTGTTCTGTCTGAATCAGTTTTAATGGGAGCAGGATAATCCGATCAATATTTGTGAACAGGAACAACTCTATCTTGTGATGTCATTGGGTATCAGGTATAGTCTGAAGCTGCTCCAGTGACAATGAATGGGAGACTGATTTTATGGCCCCACAGAATTCTTGAGTTTTTATACCCAAATGAATTTCATTGTGTTATATGTAGTATATATATAGTGTTGTCACTATATACTGTATATACTATGCTGAAACTATTCCCTTATTCCCCAGAAAATACCCTGGCTCCTTGGTTGTCCTAAGACCATAGGAATAATAACATCTTGAAATTCTCTTTCTCTTCAAAAGATCAAATGACCGTGATGAAAAACTTTAGAAATTCACTAAAGTTTTGATCAACATTGTTTTCATCATGCGGTCTCATGTGCAACTTAGGTGTGATTTCCATAGATTGTATCTTTCTCATATTAACTATTCTTTTCTCTGGTCACATGGGTAAGACACACAAGCTATCCCAGTGTTTTCACCCCCCTGACAACAGTGACATGCTGCTAGAATATCTTCCAAACCTTCTCTAGTTTGTCCTCTCATGCCCACAGACACTCATTTGTGCCTTCGAGTTTTCTGATGACGTCTTTTATTTTTGTTTACGCAGATGAACAGGCACTACAGCTGGGAAATTACAGCACTATGCTAAAAAAGACAGACAGACTTCTAGACCTCTAAAATGTTTCCACAACATTGCAGACCAATATTTGCTACAGTTTCAGACAGAAAAGAAAGGTTTAAAGCATTTATAAATATTATTTACCATTCTTTAGAGTATCACAGGAGGTTCACAGTGAATGCCATAGTTGTACCTTACACAGAAATTACAGGATCATAGATACAAATTGATTAACACGTTTACGGCACACTTGTAAACAACCCCATTCTGGTTCAGATGCATTACATGATGATTACAGGCAAAGGTTAAGACAGTTAAAACAGTGCACTCTCCTCTGAATTCATAGTATCATCAGACAATGGGCCTGTGTGCTGTGTGAGTGTAAATTGAGATGGATCAGCTGGAGTCTGATTCTGTGGAAGCAAACTCTCTTTCACTTTGTTGAATGTGACAGTTGAGGGTCATCTGAGTGGTGGGTGGTGCATGTTCATTTAACCACACTGAATCCAGTTACACTCATTTAAAAAGCAGATAAAAGCATATGCACCATACAAAATGATGTTACAGTAAGAGACCCCTCTCTCTTCCGCTGCCTCCTGGATGCTCAAAATTAACTTCTTGCAGCAGAAAGGCAATTGGCTCATCAATATTTCAGAAGCAGATCCTCTTTCTGCTTTTCTGTTCAGCACTCGTTGCAGCTTTCTCTGCCTGTCAGTAAGAGTACACCCTCTCCTCCTCTTCTACGGGAAGGGTATAGTATTCATCAGCTCCTGTGGTTACTAGGAGAAACAAACCAATCTCACATAACAGATACTGTACTGCCACATGCAGTCCTACAGTTTGATTTAGATTTTCTCATGAAGAAAAAGGTTTAAATGTAAAGAGATGTAGTGCCTGCATTAGGTACACAGTAAAATGGAGGAATAATGATTGACTACATGATGCAATGAAAATCAATGGCATCAGATTTCATCCTGAAAGATTGAAGAAATTGTCAATGACTTCATCAAAACAAATGCCGGCCATGCTCAGTTGAGATAATTTGAGTTGTAAACAGCGTATAGAAACATCAACATGCACATACACCGATCAGCCATAACATTAAAACCATTCGGCGGTGGACGGGTCAGCATTGGCACTCTGCGGCTAAGCAGCCCCATACGCAGCAAGCTGCGATACACTGTGTGTTCTGACACCTTTCTATCATAGCTAGCATTAAGTTTTTCAGCTATTTGTGCTACAGTAGCTCTTCTGTGGGATCGGACCAGATGGGCTAGCCTTCTCTATCCACGCGCATCACTGAGCCTTGGGCACCCATGATCCTGTCGCCGGTTCACCGGTTGTCCTTCCTTGGACCACTTTTGGTAGGTACTAACCACTGCATACCGGGAACACCCCACAAGACCTGCCGTTTTGGAGATGCTCTGACCCAGTCGTGTAGCCATGACAATTTGGCCCTTGTCAAAGTCGCTCAGATCCTTACGCTTGCCCATTTTCCCTGCTTCCTGCTTGACAGGTGCCATTGTAACAAGATAATGGATGTTATTCACTTCACCTGTCATTGGTTTTAATGTTATGGCTGATCGGAACTGGAGGCTGATTATGCCGAGTTCACTGTCATTCAGTCATAGCAAACGACATGTCTCACTGATTCAAGAAATACAAACAAACATGTTCATACAAAACAGCCATGAGTTTACACGTCTGGGCAGGTTTTGCCCATGGCATCGGCATTATTAACACAGTTTGCATGTAAAGACCAAAGAAAGGGAGAAATGCATGTGAAGAATAGTAGCAATGACAGGCACATTGTTCTAGATGGGCGTGACAGTGGAGGTTAACAATCCTACATAGCACATATTACCATTCCAATGAGCTAAGCTCAGCAGAGTGACTGTGGTCTTTCTTGGTGGTAAGCTGCCTTTAATCCTGTTTCAAAACGTAAATTCACTGACTAATAACATGCTGTGGTACGTGTGAACATCAGGAAAACAATAAAATGCATTGCGCTCAATATGCCAGTATTTCACAAAGAAAGGAAAACTCAACACTGAATTCAATTCAAAAACACTGTACAAGCATCCAGACTGTAAAAAAGAAAACAATCAAAATTATATACATGGGATGCACAATGCATAGCTCATTCTTGCTATCCAGGCACAACTTATTATACCATATCAATATTATTATGAGAGAGCATACTGTATGGCATATCAGCTTCATAACTGAAATTAAACACAGCCACACACAAAATATACTAAATGTTTTTCTTTCAGTTGCAGAATGCTGTAGCATTGGTGCAAATATTTGGACATGGTTTGGACAAGATGATGTGGTCCCAAACCCAAAATGCAGACTGACGGATGTTATTTCAGCAAGGTATTCTCTGATGAGTTATGAGCAAGTGCTGAGATGAAGACAGCTCAATGTGCCTGACAGGAAGGGGAAGCTTTGCTTTGAAGTCTCTGGCAATGTGCAGTATGATTGGACGGTTCAGTCAGGGTTAGCCCTCCAATGAGGCAGCGTCCTCAGTACAAACAGCTAGATAGGCTCAACATAATTGGCTGGGTATAGACCCAGCTGGCCGCTGTCCAGGCGACCTTTACACCAGCCCTGTTCATCCTCATCCTCCAGCTTGGTCAGCTCATCCCCTTTATCACAGCAAGGAGACAAAAGTACAGCAGGGTGAGATTATGTTGAACAACACATGACTACTGTAAAGCATTGTAGATCCTGCCATGGACTCTAACCTGTAGCTGCCAACAAGAACATTAGCTTTGTGTACGTATCAACACTATGTACCTAACTCGAGAGAACAATACCAGCAGGACTTTCACACATGCATGATCAAAGTACTTGATATAAGCACATTAATCATTAGCGAAATGCTTGCCAGCATGATAAGTCAAGAACTATTGTTGGACATATTTATGCTAACATTGACATTTTTGGAATCTTAGCTGACAGACTTGTCAAGAGCAATGTATAATATCTGGGCTGGTAAGGGTTCAGCGTCTTGCCCAAGGATATGTGGAAAGGACACAAGGCCTTTTGATGGACACATTGACCAGTTCAGGTATCAAACCTGTGATATTTCAGTTACGGGATGGGGTGATGGGCGTCATGCTCACCTGCTTTGAAGCTGAGTTCATCCTGCTCTTGGCCATCATAGTCATACAGTGCTCTGACTCTTACACCTTTCCCCATGTCATCATCGAAGGGGTTCGTCCCTCCATTGGTGTCGTTGCCTGAGTTAGGAGCTGTCTGGTCCTCATCTGACCATTCTGTGGAGGCTGTATAGGCTTGGTTCTTCTCATAGCTGCTAACACTGAGGAGGACACATTTCAGCAGCAGCATTTTAGCACCACCATGACCCATCTTTCCAGCAAACTACTCTACTCTATAAACACTAACATTACTACAACAGCTACAACTACTATTGCTACTGCTACTACTACTGCTATTACTACTACTACTACTACTACTACTACTACAACAACTGCTACTCTTACTACTACTACTACTACTGCTACAATTACTACTACTATTGATACTACCACTATTTCTACTACTATAAGTAATAGTAAGAATAAGAACAATTTAAGAACTGATTATCTTTGTATTGGCTGTGGCAGTGTGTTCACCCTTACCTTCCACTGTCTCCAGCTTGAGCATGGTCTACTGCTGTTGTGACATTAGTCAGCATGACTCCATCATTGGCCCTCTTTGCCTTTTCTCTCTTACTGATGTGGGAAATGTCTGGGTTGTACTCCTGCAGAACAGGGACAAACCATGCTAAAATTTATATTTGGCAGTGCAACTTATTGCTACAGCATATTGCTATCGATATGCTGTCCAAATTTCACTCCATATAAACATCATATTGCTACTGATTTTCATAAGGTATCTTGTCTTAGTGATTTACTTGATATGTAGTTGTGCAGTATTTTTCACATTGACAATCTCTGCATACAACTGCTGCTTATTAAGAAGTGATAGTGTTTCTGTACCTCAAACTGTGGCCAGTTCATATGCATGCCAGGGCCATGGGTGTTGCTGAACCACTTCAGATCTTCTTGCGGGCTGGCTGATGTGATGGTGCGTTCAAGATCCTTGTACACCGTGGCATAACTGTGGAAACACAGCAAGGATTTACAGTATGGGTAATGATCAGTTGGTGACTGTATGAACAGTGAGCATTGACATGGGTAGGCAAGCACATACAGATGTGTTTTTTAATGTCCCAAACCTTTGGTTCTCTGTAAGGTTGAGGTGGTGTTTGACGTCCAACAGCACCTCCCTGAGGAAGCTCAACCTCCTCTCTTCAAACTGCTGGCACTGATCGAACACCTGCTCCATGTTCTCCATGTACTGGGGGGTGCACTTACTCAGCTCATCCAGAGCCTTCTCATACTTTTCCTTGGCCTAGATTGTAACAAAGACACAAACAACAAACTCTTAATGCCCTGAAAGACAAAAGAGAAGTGATGTGATAGCTTACTAATGTTGTGATTAAAGAAATGATGAATAACGAGGCAATACGTTTGTATTCCAGCATGAGAAAGAAGCATGGTTTAGGAGGGTGAAGGCCAAGGCAGTCAAATCATCAAATAGCTAATGTTAGTGGAAGGAAGGAGGGACATAAGGGGAGAGAGCGGGAGGTGTGGCATGCAGTCACACATTAACCATGCTACAATGCCTTCAGCTATGTTGCCTTCACAACACTGGAGAATCCAACTCCGCAGTTTGCATCTTATAATAGCTTGCAAGACGATTTGATTTCCTCTTGGCTTGATTGCACCGATGATCATGCTCCCTGTGTAATCATGATTTGTGTCCCCTTGCCAAGCCTGCAGGCTCCGATGTTCTCACCTTTTGTGAATCTTGTTTGCACTTGTCAACTTTCTCATGGAGTTTCTTCTGCTGATCAGCTGTGACAGAGGCCTCTCCCTTGCTGTTGGCCTCTCTGGTGGATGCCAGCTTCTCCTCTTTACAGGCTATGTGGTAGGACTTCTTGGCAGCCTCAAGCTGAAGGGGCAAGATGATACTATTATTATATGAATTGTATAGAATTCAAGTTAATGGTAGAAAAATGTTGTGTTTAATTTTAGGCAATTCAGCTGATGCTCTTATCTAAACTGACTTAAAATGAGTGCACAGGTAGGAGTTCAGTCTCTTGCTCAACTGACTTCCTGGTTACACGATAGTCCCTCTAACCACTAGGCCACCGTGTTATCTGTGGACAGGTTATTAAAAAAACACCCACCCCTCACCTCTTTTAGCTTTTTGGCCCATGGTTTCTGGGCCTTCTTGAAGCCCTCGTCTGCCTCTTTGGTTTCTTTGAATCCTCCCATCATCTGTTTGTGGTACAAGTCTTTCTGCCAGTTCTTCACCTTCTCAAAGTCTTCATTGATCAGGTTGTTCCTCACTTCCTGGTGAAGTTCGCTCACCTTCTCAGTTTCCGTCATCACCGCCATCCAGGCTCGCTCTACTGTGCCATACTGGGGACCTGATGGTGGGATGGAGACAGAGAAAGACGTTGGTGTATGGACATATCAACAACATAGTAATATGAGCACATACAGGCACACATGGTACCACAGTTCCTCACGTTTGGTACAAGCAGACAGAGCAACACATAGACAATAGTAGACTCTACATATATTCATTATAGCATTCTATCACTATTCAGGCAGCATAACATGCAGCATGGTTGCAGCTGTAGAGAGAGATGGTAATGAAATCAATGAACTGGCCAGCTGAATCAAATAATGTGCAAAGATCTTATGAAAAAAAGGCAATATGAGTGTAAAATTATGTGTACGTGTAAAACCACTGACCTTTTTCTACCAGCTGTCTCCACCTCTTGGACCAGTCGGTCAGTTGCTGTGTGTAGGCTTTCTCAATTTTGGCACGCTCCTGGATACAGTTCATCAGGTCATTGCAGAGCCTGTGGCCATCGTCAATCCGCTTCACTACACGTTTGTAGTGCCCCACCTTTTCGTAGAAAGAATGGATAAGTACGCAACTACGCAACTTTGCACTTTGGCAGCAACTTCAATACCAAGAAATCATGAAATGTGACGTCTGTAAACTGCACACAGCATGCTCATGGTAACCAAACTGGTAGGTCCCTGATCACTTCCTACCAAAGGATTCCAAAGGGTTGAGAGAGGCAAAACATCTAACGTTGGTTAGTCCAGCTTTCTCTGGACGGAGCTTTTGATTCATCACTTCCTATGGGTGGTGAAGTGACCATACCCAACACCAGAGTTTGATTTGGGGAAATTAGGGGGGATGGGACACTCTTCTTTGCTGCAGCCCTATTTTGTAATTTAGGCTGATGGGTCCGGTGTATTTTCACATATAAATCTTGCCTAGTGCAACTTTTATAAAATTAGCGTTATCAAATTGTTCCCTGGTTTTCTAGTTGGCATAATAAGAAATACAAATTGAAGTGACAAAAAACAATGTTTCATGATTGACTGCCATGACATATTGCGATAGAGGTTTTGCATTCTAATCTTCAGGTCAGACTTAGAACCACCTTAACAATATGCCACTGCTTGGTGTAATGATCAGTCAGTGAGGTGCCACCTTAAAAGGGAGCTCTCCTATCAGCCTGCAGGGTTGCGACTTGATGCATTGATTAGGCAAGAGGGAACAGCAGGAAAGGGGGCTTGTGCTGGTGCATGTGGAGTTATGTAATGGAAGTAGGGGGTGGGTTAATGTCATATAATTTACAACTCTCCATGGACACAGGAGCAGCAACCTCCTAGAGAGCTGTATAATGTGATAGCTCTGCCCAGAGATAGAGCCACAGAGAGAGAGAGGGAGGGAGACTTAAATCATCAATTTTACACTTTTATGACAGAGAAAAGTGGACCGCATTGCACAGTGCAGTTCTGCTGAATGTATAATAGATGGTTACCCACATTTCACCCTGAAAATGACACTCAACAAATCTTAAATGCCTCGTAAATGGAAGCCTCCCTGGGACAAACGATTGTATTCTACACCAGCCCTCTGCTTCAGCAGCCAGCCGAGTCAGCTATCAGCAGGCAGCACTGCAGCAGCGACTACTGTATTGCAGTGAGTGACTGTGATGTAGTGACTGAATGCTGGAAGCAGGCACCTTTGCTGGTCCAGCTGCTTCCTAAATGCCCTGCCTGGCTGAGGGACATGATGAGGATAAAGTGCAGCTAAGTGTGAGTGGCAATGGAGTGTAAACCCTGAACCGATGGAATCACAATGTTTCTGTTCTCTCTAAAATCAACTGAGCTACCTTGAGCTCATCCATCATGCATTCCTTTCACTGGTAAAAACAAGAGGGCAGGGAAGTCTTTATTCTACGCTGTGCTTTCATCTTTTGACAGATATCTAACCGACTAACCGACTGCAAGCTGCACCAGCAAGCTGCACCAGCAATGGTGTCATAGCAATAGTGTGCACATACAGCAATATTAGCTTGATATACAGGTGTCTATCTAAACGGTAGACTAATGCATTAACCATTTAAAAACTGATTCTGTAATCCAAGTGTAAACAAATGGATAGCCATCCCATCCTAAAAATAGATTGATTTTTAACCTAGTTAGACGTTAGATAGTAATGCTTACCACATAGAACAGTACAATGAGTGCCAGAAATGTTAAACAATCATAGGAAAGCATTAGAAAATCAATTCAGCATCCCTCTCTGTGATTGACAACTTATTTGACATGATCTGGACTGATGTGGTTGACCCCTCTCATCTGGCGCTCCAAGCAACTAATATTTGACACAAGTAGCAGAAGGGTCAAGTTCAACTTGCACCTACTATTTGATGCCTTCCCTCTCTTTAAACAGCTGACAGAAGTCAGGGAAGTAAGAGTGAGAGTCTCCAATACAGAAGTCCCTCAGAAACCCATACGGTGTAGCTGTCAGTGCAGCAGTTGGAGATCCGACACGTGTGCTACTCTTAAGAAAGCCAGTAGAACAACTTCATCCTCAAAGGCCAGGTCATTCCATCTCATCTCCCAGAGGAGGTAGGTTTATTGAGAGTCCATCACTTAGCAGTGTCACCTCCCAGTCCAATTTAATCTCTAAAGGCTGTCCTATGCTGTCTCACCTCCCAGAAGCTGTCTGT
This sequence comes from Monocentris japonica, assembly GCA_900323365.1. NCBI lineage: Eukaryota > Metazoa > Chordata > Actinopteri > Trachichthyiformes > Monocentridae > Monocentris > Monocentris japonica. The sequence goes on from OOFE01016030.1 coordinate 11,527, forward strand.
GGTCTCCTCCTGGCTGGCGGACTCGTCGTAGGCTCCAGACATGGTCCCAGATTTGGCAGAGTGGCTTCAGGCTGTGGCGGTCTGCAGCAGAGTAACGCTCCTCATGCACTGTAGGCAACGCGAGCACAGAGGAGTGTAAAACAGGGATTATGAGCAATGTAACCACAGGGATACGTGAGAGGCATGATCATTCAGACAAAAATGATACTTTAAAGTTTTGCTTTATAAATCTGGTCACAGGCTGTCTCTGGGTATATTCGCTACATCTGTTTAGTCTAATACTTTTAACACTAAACAACATGCTATAATGATGTTGCTATTTGAGGTCAGAAGTTTACATACACTTACACTTAAGAGATTAAGACTAAAAGAATCACCACTCCAGAGACTTGGCAAGTCAGTTAGGATATCTACTTCGTCCAGAATAAAAGTCATTTTCTCACAGTTGATCAGAGACAGATTTATTTCACTTTAAATTCACAATATCAGAATTCCAGTGAGTCACAAGTTTACATACACTTTGTTAATATTTGGAGGCATTGCCTTTAAAAAACTTGAATCAAACGCTTGGGGTAGCCTTCCACAAGCTTCGCACAACACTCTGCAGGAATTTTGGCCCATTCCTCCTGGCAGAACTTGTGCAACTGATTCAGGTTTGTGGGCCTCCTTGCATGAACCCGCTTTTTCAGTTCAGCCCACAAATTTTCTATTGGGTTAAGGTCAGGGCTTTGTGATGGCCACTCCAAAACTTTTACTTTGTTGTCCTTAAGCCATTTTGTTACCATTTTGGAGGTATGCTTAGGATCATTGTCCTGCTGAAAGATCCATTTATGTCCAAGCTTTAGCTTTCAGGCTGATGTCTTCAGATGAACTTTCAAAATATCCACATAATTCTCCTTCTTCATGATGCCATTAATTTTATGAAGTGCACCAGTCCCTCTTGCAGCAAAACAACCCCACAACATGATGCTGCCACCCCGTGCTTCACGGTTGGGATGGTGTTCTTTGGGTTACAAGCCTCACCCTTCTTCCTCTATACATAACGTAGATCATTATGGCCAAACAGTTCTATTTTTGTCTCATCTGACCAGAGATCTTTGTCACAGTGCTCATTTACAACAGTAACACAGTTGTTACTTTCTAGCTAAGCTGCCGAGTCTGAGCTCATTTTCATCAGTTGCTTGTAAACCTTACCCTAACCTCAACCCTGACCTTAACCTCACTGGAGATAC
>OOFE01016033.1:1591-12828 GCA_900323365.1 Monocentris japonica
TTGAATTTTCATCAATCCTTCTTTTTTTTTTTTTTACACAGGTAGTTTCAGACTAACTCTAGTAACAGCTCCCACTAAAGACTTCCTGAAATCCATCCAATCAGGCCAGTTTGCAGCACATGAACTGGACAGCCTCCACTTGGCAGCTTTGCCTCAATTGAATGAGAGGAGATGCTGTTGTCGGCCAATCAGGGCTCAGTACTGTGACTGTTTCTGTGAGAACCTTTAACTAAACTACATTTATTGTCACGGCATCATGAAGAACATTATACGTATCCTTAGTATCCATAGTATATTTGAAAACAAAATAATATGTGACGTTTACAATTGTCCACTTGGAGGATTACTTGAAGAACTCATTTGGTCCTGGAGTAAATCTTTCTTTAACCGAGCTGATTACATTAACCCATGCTAGGCTATATGTAGGACTACTGCTTACATGCTTGGGCAAGCAGCGCCACGTGTTTTGATTCCTCATTATATTATTTTCATAATTGCATTAAGATTGAAGTGCTGGTGTGCATGTGAACATAGCCAGTGTCTGTTTGAATTAGGTCAATCATTGTATTGACATAATAGCTTTCAGCTTCAGTCATTTCCCAGCGAAATAAAACATGCAATTGAAGTGAAGCTGAGCACAAAAAAAGCGACTTCCCATACGCTTTCAAATCAGGTTACGAAAAGGAAAAGAGCTCTACTTGCACTGGCATTACAATTAATGCATACCAACCTCAGATGTTTACAATCCTAGAAATTTGTGAGTAGTTGGATGGGGTTTTGCTACAGAGCTCACCACCTATAGACTGCAATACAATAGTATTGCAATTCTGCATGTCATCTTAAACTGTTTTTGTATCGTACAAGGATTTATTTACAATGAAAACAGAACAATATAGATAAAATGGACTTTATCTTCAAAAAGTTGGACACATTAAAAGTAATACTTTCAATGTATATACTGGTATCATAGATGATACCAGTATATACATTCACACAGCAAGCGATATTCAGCATACCGCTACAGTGCGCACAATTCAGGCAGGCCAATTTGTAGCTAAGTCACTTTCATGGAAGGTGTACCGACAGAAACTGGATCAGTGATCAAAGGGGAGCTGCAAGTCTCCTGTGATCTGTGGGAGAAGTTTGCCGTTTAGATTCCCAGATACGATCCCCGAGCTAGGCCTCACTAATTATCTGGGTTCAGATGATGGAAAATGATTGACAGTCTCAAAGGAGTCCTGCAGCCAATCCACACAGCACGAATGGGTTAGATTCTGGTTAAAATACGCAAACGCAAACAAAGTACACGCACCCCCCCCACCAGCCGCCATCACACACACACACACACACACACACAGACATTTGCATTCCCAACAAGTACAGATTCTGCACACTCCCGTGGTGCATTTGTTGCAATGACGTACTGTACATACCCAATTAATGATCAGTCTATTTGAATTGTGGTCTCAGCTCACTGGCTCGCAAGCTGCTTAGCTGCCATCAACTCTTCTGTGGTGAATACAGTATAATGTTAGGTTACCTGGCTGGAAGTTGCTACAGCAGGAAAAGATACAGCTTCAATGATTTTATGTGATATAAGGTGTTTTCTCCCTCTGGTTGGGTTGCAAGGGTTAGCCAACTAGTGCAACCGTCCTGGAGACGGTAGGGGGTATTTTGGTCAATACTACAGCAGTATGGCCTAGGCCTTCTGGTGGGGGGATGACCTCACTAACCACTAGGTCAGTGGTCTCCAATGTGCCATGGAGAGCCACGTGTTATGCAGGTTTTCATTCCAACCAAACACTACACCAGCAGATTTCACTGATTAGCACCTTCAACCAGAGATGGGAAACGAATCAGTGAAATCAGCTGGTGTAGTGTTTGCTTGGAATGAAAGTGCATGTGCATTGGTGCTTGATGGCACACACACATGGCAACCACTACACTAGGCTATCCTGCCTCCCCATGAAATTGAAAATAACACAAACACGATGGTCAAGATGCCAAAGCTACATTTTGCTAACTAAATATGTGATGAATTTTTGGCAGTGATGAATGTTTTCCAGCTTTACCGTACATATACAAAAACAGAACTGTTTGGAAAAAAAAAAAAAAAGGAAATATGCAGGGAGGGCGATGAAAATTATTGCCGTTGCATGTGCATACAGTGTGGCAGAGGCAGGTCCTTGACAAACACTGCATTAATGCACTGTTACATGCATGGAAATTCTCCTTAATATCCTCCAGCTTGCATGATTATTAAAAAAAAAAGAAGCACAACGAGAGTGCTACCGAGACCATAACTTCTTATGGGAAATAACTGACTGTATATTTCAACAGAAAAGAGTACACACATATGGTGCATCATCAACCCCAGTGGTTCAGCTTCATCAGCAGCACCCACTGCATTCTTCACATGCACTCTGGACAAAGTGGCAGTTTCCAATTGGACGCTGTTAGCACAGAGATCTGAGCTCTCAGCAGCCCTAGACTGGCGAGAGTAATTCAAATGAGAATCTGTATTTATCTAACAGGAAGAAGGGATTCACATTACCAAAGCTTTTGTGCAAACGATGGGGGATACCCACAGGTAAAACCCAAGTCGGCACCTAAACAAGCACTAGGCTTCAACCATGCCTGTGCAAGCAGTAGCAAAAGAAACAAAGAGTGTATTCAGCATATGTGAGTATATGTGTTTGTGTGTGCACATGTGGTCTTGTGTGTCAACGTACTGTATTTCTTTTGGGGTTTTTTGTTTGGGCATATTTGCCTCCATTAGACAGCCGAGAGAGACGTGAGGGATTGGGAGAATGACATGTCATGTCTAGAAAAAAAAACAAAAAAAAACAGCCAAAGCACCAACAACAACAATTAGAATCCAAAGATTCACTTCACTGACAACTTTGGTAGTGATGATGATTATCACTGTCAAAGCTGGTGGTAAAATGTCTAAAAAGGGTGCTAACAGCAGCACAATTCCTCTGAAGTACATGACAACATGATGCCAGTTATCATCTGGAAACTCATCAAAATGAACAATAATTACACCTGCTCCTCTTCTTGCATTAAACATATTGCCAGCACTCTGAATGTATAAATGCAATTAGGGCCTGACTAAATAGCGGGTTATATTGGCCTATTTTTGGCGGGCTTAGTTTTGCTTTGCGGATAAACTGCAAAGTGATATAAAATGAATGATAAAGAGTAATCAGCACTTATATCCTGAGGGTTAGTGGCCTCATATGACTGCAAAACTAGCTGCCAGATGTGCAGCTTTGCCAGCCAAGGCAAATAAAAACACCAAGGGAAGTTGGGATAGGTGCTGAAGAACGCAGCCCAAATCAAACAGCTGTTGACTGGCTACCACTGTGCCGTGCTGCGGGAGGAGGGGAAGGGAGGCAGTTGGGGTCCACAGGGACCGGATTAGGAAAACCGCTCCCTTAGGACGACCACGGGAATTCAACAGCCATTGGTCCTGCTAGCGCTGCCTGAGATCAGGACCAGCATGTGGCGGGACCACACATACAGAAAAAGAATTTGAAACGCCACATGATAAAGACATGTTATAATTCTCCTCCTACCATATCTGGTAAATCATGAGTGTTTTATTTCCCCTTGCAGTGTTACAAAATATAAAATAGAACACAGAAAAATATACTGTATATAATATCTAGAGAATATTTTTTTACTTCCATAGATTCCTATCAGTGCAATTACTCAAGTTCCAACAGCGAACATATGCATTCTGTATTTCTATGTTCTTCATATACTTATTCACTACAGTTTTAAATACAACATCTAAAAAGAGACCTGTTTCCTATATTTCTAATTTAAAAGGTGCAATAAGTAAGATTTCTACTGCCCCATAACAACAATTGCCATAATACATCTGATAGGGTTTTTTGATAAATACCAATGACTCAACAATTGCAAAAAGCAAACGACAAATCACTATTATCACTCCAGTATTTTTTCATGGCGATACATTTCATCTTCACTCGATGTTTGTCATGGATCTCTGTTCTAGTTAGGTAGCTGAAGCTCAATTCATACGTCGCAGAGCTGCACAGGGTGTCTGCAGAAGGTCGCAGAAAGGGTCTGCAGATGCGCCGGTGGCCGCAGATGCAGCCGAGACATTGATTAGCCAGTCAGAGAGGTGAGGCGGGATTTTTGGCGAAAGTACGACATCATGTCCATCGTATAAAAAAAAAAAAAAAAATGGAACCATGAATTCCTGACACAAAATCGCCAAAGGAGTTAGAGGAACACAGGAGAGATCCACCCTGTTATTCGCCATTACTAAGATACAGGCCTTTGCAAAACAGCGCTGACACAGAGTGAGCACTGAGCCAAATGAAAGTAATCCATACAAAGAAAGTGCACAAAGACGGCAGTGCAGCATACCACTGTAACCAGGGATACTTTTCAGTGCCAGATGTGAGCTTATGTATTTGCTAGCACACAGCACAAAATAGTAATACGCCATTACAGCCATTGGGCATGCACAAGACAGAGCACAAATAGAGTTGCAGATAATACCAAATTTGGATCCTTCTCCCATTTCATTCTGAACAATAACCAATAAGCCAATGTAGGGAAGTTAAAATAGGTGTAATATGCTCTCTTTTTGGTCCTCGTGAGGAGTCATGCTGCAGCGTTTTGAACCAGGTGCAACCTGCATAAGCTCTGTTGGCTAAGGCAGATGTACAAGGAATTACAATAATCAAGACGTGACAAGATAAAAGCATGGTTCATAAAGGGAAAAAATCTAATTTTGGAAAGTTTGTCGGAAGGAAGACTGCCTTAACATGCTTGTCTAAGCTTAAACGGTTGTCAAAGATGATACAATTACATTACATTCAGGACAAAGGGCATAGATGATGTAGGATTTGGGCAATTATGATATCAGGGGCCTGTCTCCTATCGTTGCTCTAGCTGGCTTCAACCCACTAACATGGCAATCCATGTTAATTGGTCTCACAAACCCAGGACCAATCCAACTATGAGCATGTTCACATAAAAGGGACGTGGCTTGTATCAAATAATCAATCAAATGTAAGAGACAAATGCACAGCAGCCGATTCAAGATAAAATGATACTATTGATTTGCCATGGGGGAATTACTTTTTTGCAGCAGCAAAAGTAAAACGATTCAGCAGGGAAAATGAAATAAAATACAAACATACCTGTAGAATGGAAAAAAATAAAATAACGAAACAATAAACGAGACTATGACGAATTGCGGGATTGTGGAAGCATGCTGCCGACAATTTCAACACATTAGGTAGAGACTGCAGAAGTGGAAAGTATGGGAAAGAAATGGAGAACTGACATGTATGTTTCTGCTGCCGAGAGCAGAACGCTGGAGGAAAACGTGCAGATAGGTAAGTAAATAGGCGTATCACTGCCTCGTCATTAATGCACAGCGGGCACTGGGCATACTCATTCATTTGATACATCGCGCCATGACTTTGTGTGTGTGAAACGATTTTCTAATCATAAAGTCCACCTCATGTTCTCCAGTGCTGAGGTAATAGGAATATGGGTGCAGGGTTTCAGAGCACCTCGTTTCAACAGGAAATTTCATTCCTTAGTGAAAACTATAGTCACCCAATGTAAGCTACCCTCTATTTGACAGCAGGGGTAATTTGCCTGGAAACACTACAAACATTTATTATATCTCCTATATAATAAATCACCATGGAAAGCAAAGGGGCTTTGAAGCAAAGGGGCTTACCACCCATGCTTCTCTAAGAGCCCTTCTTAATATCTGTTAATTAAATAGAATGTCCCTGTACAGTTCTTTTTTTTCGTTTGAATGCAATATTTTTGTTCTTATCTGGTTCTGTAAGTGGAATCTTTGCAATAAAAAAGGTGATTTAAGTCCACAGGATCCTCAAGGAATAATGACGCCATCTTTGCAGAGAGTTGAATGGTGAGGAGGTGGGCTTTTTATATATGTCAGCTGTGCAGCCTAAATTACCACGGTGACGTACCCCGCTACAAAGTGAGCCACCATCGTGAGCCTGTTCTCAGTACCGTGGAGAGCTCTAAAACCTGTCCGGAACTTCTCAAAGACCCCATTGCCATTCATAAAAATCAATCAGCTATAGTTGTTCAAGGACTTAGGATCCAATGAAGGCCTTTTGACAGAAGTGGCTGAATTATTGCATCTTTTAAGTAGGCGGGGACAACACCAGTTGATAACGAGCTATTAATAATTGATAAGATATATGGACAGACTGAATGGGAAACCCTTTTTTACTAATTCTGTGGGAAGTCTGTCAACGACACAGGAAAAGGGACTTCATCTTGGCAATAAGCTTGATTAAAGATTCCATAGAGATGAGATTAAAGCACACCAAGGAGGCTGCGCGAGTAACATTAGTAATGGGGATTGTTACATCCTGAGCTGCTGGGGTAATCTGCATTCTGATACTGGATAATTTATGAACAAAGTAGCTTAAAAATTCTTTGCATTTCTCAGGAGAAGGTTCAATGCTGGCACAAGGGACAGCATCAGTCGTATAAATGATAACACTGAAAAACATTAAATCAAGGTGAAAATTAAGTTTGGAGACTCCCTCTACGCTCCGCCTTACGACAGAATACCAATAGTGTTAGATCATTGCCATTTAGGGGTACAGTAGACCCTCTAAAAACACATCATTAATTATAAAGCTGTTGCTAGTTGGTTCAGTTGGGAATTATCTGCATTCTCTGCCTTTGCTTTGTATGTACCTTTGCTTTTTCATTTTGGGATTTAAAGGTACAACATAGAGTTTGGAAAGCTACATTATACATTTTAATCAAAAAACACCAAATTCCCCAACAAAACCCCTCTGTGCCAACAACCCCACATACCTCTTCTCTTCTCTTAAGACTTGTGCTTGGGATTTCCTCGCTTTACAATTTGCTCTTGCAGGATAAAGGTCTTCAAAAGAGCAATCGCAGTGCCTTACAGTAACTCAATAGAATTTAATGATGAATTGCCCCAAATACTGCATAAGGCATCCAATGGTGATTGATCATTTTGACTCCAACTTTCACAAATCTCTGGAGTTTAACCGCAAAAATATTATATCCTTTGACTTGAAATTTTCAGCAAACAGAGAGAAATCATCAAAACAAGCCTTGTTTTCATTTGCATTATAATGGTGCCTAGTAGGGGAGAGTGGGGTGAGTTGAGCCCCTTTTTACTTGAGGCATCTTTATAGTGAGTGCATGACAGTAATGTCTCCAACTATGATATGTACATATATTTCAGGATGTTGTGCAGCCCTTGAAATCATCACATAAGATCTAAAATAAGAATTTTTGAAAATATGACTTGCCAAAAAAAAAAGTGGGCCACATGGGGGAAAACTGTGCCAGTGATTATGTTGAAGTAAAACAGAATATTTTCACCTTATCTAAGTCTATATCAAAGCAAGACAACTTCAAGACGAAGTTCTTAAAGGTTTTATCTCAAGTTTACAACCTCAAAGGCCAATTTTCTTCCACAAGTCCTATTTGAAACTGTTGAACCAATCACGTCCTAGAAAAGGTTACAATGTAATTTATATGGTCATCTTTTTATTTATACTTTATTGAACCACTGCAGTTTACATTGTGATTAACACAAATTAAAGCTAAGATTTTGATAGAAATAAATGCCCCTTTTGATACTTTTTTTCGCTTGTGTATTTTTAACAATAGCCATTCCACAGCCATTTTGTGGGCGCTTCTCTGTATGGTAGTTTCAGTCTCAAGGTGATGGTAGGTATTTCCCAGGAAAATTTTGATTAAATATAACTTATTTTACAAATGCACACTTTTCCTGCTTTTTCCTCTTTGATCTAGCTCATAGAGACATCAATGTCATTTCGTTCAGCCAACTCGCGACTTTTTATTGGACTGACTGTGAAACATGGCTGCTAGATTCTTTGTATGGTCTGCAAGCTCTGTCTCAATTTCTTACTTGAGACACTTGATTGGCATGTCCTGTTCTCTGGTACCCTGTTCTCTTTACTTCTCCTAGTTCAAAATGTCCCATCTTAGTTGATTTCTGTGATAAAATATAAGAATGCAATATAGAATTACAGTTAAATAATACATAAGTAATAATCATAAGTTAAGCCTGTGGCTCAACTATTGGCTCATATTACCCCATCCCCACTATTTTAACAAAACTTGCATCATGCAGCAATTTAGAGATAAAGTCATGCTAACAGTTGAACCTCATATTGTAGCTTCCTAAAGCACTAACACGTGTGAGATTTTTTTATTGTTTGTTGAATATATGTGCTTACCACTTATTCCATGTGCCTCTGTCCATCACAGGGTGAGTAAAATGAAGGACTCCTCCAAAATGTGTGGTCACATGACAAATTGTGTTTATGGTTGCCTAGAAATAAGGGGTGGCTCAACTTTCCCCAATAGCTTTAAGCTTGTAAGTTGAAAAGCAGATGACTCAGTGCCTAAATGGCATTACATAACCCTCTTTGTAGGTAATTTATGACTCAGCATTAGGTTCACTTAAACAATGTCATGAACATCATATTTTACTGATCTTGACCTGAATGTGCGTCATTCTCATCAGAGGCTCAAATTGTCCTCAAATTGTCAAATTGTTTCCAAAATCTCAGTGTTTCCAATGTGGTCAATACAAAGCAGCAAATGGGATGTGGCATTTACTGGGTAGGATGAATGATGACGGTAAGCAGATCAATAGGTACCATTCTCCTGCATAATTGCTGGTAGTCAAAACCTCTCCTTGGTGCAAACCGCACATGAACTGAGAGCCACTGAAACATGGTAGCGCCATCGGGTAAGTCCTGCTTTTATCAGACCGCCAGTATGTGTGGCAGTTTGCATTGAAGGATAGGATGAGAGGATGTGAAAACAGTGGCCGCAACACAACCGCTGCTGTTTACTCTATCTGTAATCAACTTTCTTGCATCTTCTCCAAAAAAAAAACAAAAAAAAAAACAAGGTGGAGGAAAATCAATTGCTAAGCCAATTTTATTGTCAGTGTGATTCAGTAAATACACTTACCTTGAACCACGCCGGCTTCCCACGGCCTCGCAGATGGATAATTAGAGGGGGGGATGGAGGAATGGATGCAGAGAGAGTGGTATGAGGGCTGGGGGCAGAGGGAATAGAAAATAACAAGACAAGTTTAATTACTGTAGGGCGCTGAGGAGTAATAAGACTTCTCTGTCACATTGTGATCAAACATGTGGGTCATGTGCCAGGATGTTACACTAAATGATTAAGGATAAGGCCCATGTGGGAACAACATTCTGGCATGAAGCCACTTCACTATTGACAAAGTCAGCAGTCGGAAACACCCCCTTTGCACTTCGCACTTCCTTTCCCTACGGTGATGATTTATGTTACCCAGACACTCATGATGTAGTTATAACTTACCTTACCTATGAGCATGACATTACACATATTAAAGCTGCACTAGGCAAGATTACTGAAGTCACATTACAGGATTTTTGTTGCTGAGGTTCAGTTTGCTTAAAAATGTACCTCTCGCTGCCATTTGGAGCTGCCAAAGTGCAAAGTTGCCTAGTGCAGCTTTGAAGTCATGTATGATGCATTTCCTGTTGAAACAGGATGTTGGGGCGGGACATAATGTGGGAAGGGACTGTTCAAAAGTGGCCGTCGGTGTAATGGGATATGTTTTAGGGAGAGAAAGGGAATGGAGGGGTTTGGAGGGATTGTTCAAAACTGATGGCATTATTGGTTGGAATTTTTATGTACACTACAGGTACACTATGAGGTCACCACAAAAGATGCACTGCTTTCCAGGGAGTAGAAGAAAATAAAAATGATTGGGATGTTTTGGGGCATTTATTGTTAATTAGGTACGTCAAATGGAGGAAAGGAAGAATTTGCTAAACTCATGGCGGAGGAGCAACAACATGGAGATCCACTTGTAAATTTCATATTGAATGTCACCATGACTAGCTATAGTATATTTTTGCATTAACAAATTAGCTTTAGTATGATGTGATTTCAAATGATTTCCAAGTGAGAAAAAACTTTTAGACATGACAGCCTATTCGATTCTAGTGCTATTGCACCATTTACTGGTGTACTACTGCAAGATCCTTGGCAAAACAGTGACCTTTACTTTGAAAATGACACAGTAGCAACCGCAAAAAAAAAGCATAATTTCCAGGTCTGAACCAATAGAACAATCTTCATACAAATTGCATTTTATAGCATTTCCCTGTCATCATCCATCATCTCTTAAACCATAAAATATGTAATTTGGAGTAATATGGGAGTTAGGAGACTAATTCCAACAACTATTATCTATATACAGTGCATTCAGAAAGTATTCAGACCCCTTCACTTTTTTTGCATTTTATTATGTTGCAGCCTTATGCTAAAATCGTTTAAATTCATTTTTTCCCTCATCAATCCATACTCAATACCCCATAATGACAAAATGAAAACAGAATTTTAGAAATTTTTGCTACTTTATTAAAAAGGAAAAACTGAAATATCACAGTGACATAAGAATTCAGACCCTTTGCTATGACACTAGAAATTTAGCCTTGGTGCCTCCCATTGGAGGTACCATGGAACCTGTGGTAAATTCATTTGATTGGACATGATTTGGAAAGGCACACACCTGTCTATATAAGGTCTCACAGCTGACAATGCATATCAGAGCAAAAACCAAACCATGTGGTCGAAGGAAGGATTGTGTCGAGGCACAAATCTGGGGAAGGCTACGAAATTTTTTTTGCTGCATTGAAGGTTCCCAAGAGCACAGTGGCCTCCATAATTCTTAAATGGAAGAAGTTTGGAACAACCAGGACCCTTCCTAGAGCTGGTTGCCCGGCCAAACTGAGCAATCGGGGGAGAAGGGCCTTGGTAAGAGAAGTGACCAAGAATCTGATGGTCACTCTGGCTGAGCTCCACAGATCCTGTGTGGAGTTGGGAGAAACTTCCAGAAGGACAACCATCACTGCAACACTCTACCGATCTGGGCTTTATGGCAGAGTGGCCAGACGGAAGCCTCTCCTCAGTGAAAGACACAGGAAAGCCTGCTTAGAGTCTCAGACTGTGAGAAACAAGATCCTCTGGTCTGATGAAACCAAGATTGAACTGTTTGGCCTCAATTCTAAGCGTCATGTCTGGAGGAAACCAGGCACCGCTCATCACCTGCCCAATACCATCCCAACGGTGAAGCATGGTGGTGGCAGCATCATGCTGTGGGGGTGTTTTTCAGC
>OOFE01016034.1:0-12649 GCA_900323365.1 Monocentris japonica
GCAATGGAAGAAGGTGGCCTGGTCTGATGAATCACGTTTTCTTTTACATCATGTGGAAGGCTGGGTGCGTGTGCATCGTTTACCTGGGGAAGAGATGGCACCAGGATGCACTATGGGAAGAAGGCAAGCCGACGGAGGCAGTGTGATGCTCTGGGCAATGTTCTGCTGGGAAACCTTGGGTCCTGGCATTCATGTGGCTGTTACTTTGACACGTACCACCTACCTAAACATTGTTGCACACCAAGTACACCCTTTCATGGCAACGGTATTCCCTGATGGCAGTGGTCTCTTTCAGCAGGATAATGCGCCCTACCACACTGCAAAAATTGTTCAGGAATGGTTTGAGGAACATGACAAAGAGTTCAAGGTGTTGACTTGGCCTCCAAATTCCCCAGATCTCAATCCGATCGAGCATCTGTGGGATGTGCTGGAAAAACAAGTCTGATCCATGGAGGATGGAGGCCCACCTCGCAACTTACAGGACTTAAAGGATCTGCTGCTAACGTCTTGGTGCCAGACACCACAGGACACCTTCAGAGGTCTTGTGGAGTCCATGCCTCGACGGGTCAGAGCTGTTTTGGCAGCACAAGGAGGTGGTTTTAATGTTCTGTATATTGTATGCTTTTGAATTTTTGGAGAAACATTAAGCCATTTTCTCACACTTTCTAAGCTTTGTAGGTGTCTTTAATGGTCTATCACTCTCTTTTTCCAGCATGACAATATTGACCTTTCATTTATAAAATGCAAACTAGTATGCTGAGAGCAGAGTCAGTATTGTCTTTTAAGTCACTTTGTGAGACTTTGTCAGACATGCTTGTATGTAATGATGTTTCTTTTTCCACTATTTTTTTTGGTTTTGCTGCTGTACTGTGCTTGTGTAACCTTGTTTCTGCAATTTGATTGGATTAAATGTTTGTTCTAGAAAAGTACTTTCTAAGTAAAGTTATTAAATAAGTAGAGGTTGACTGAATTACCAATTTGGCTGATTAATTACTAGAAAATTCAGTAATTGTGGGATGTGAGTGCTGATTCTGGACAATTATGCTCTATTGTTTTGAAAATAAATAATAGCAACCCCTGATATTGTTCTCTGGACCTGCCTCTATTTTTCTGGAGCGCTTTTGCAGTGTCAGCTCTGCACTCACCTGCTAGACACCTTATAATCACTAACCAAATCATTTTGAAGAAGAACTTGTTGATGAAATCAACTTTATTTGGCACGAACACACATACATGCAGTGAATTTGTTTCTTCGCATCTGACTAGATATACACACATCACCCCAAACACATAGTGTAGAGGGTTAATATTGACACTTGTTGCTGTATCACTGGGTAGTAATGATTTATCCCAGTTGCTATGGTATGGAAATGATTACACTGTATAACAGCCTTTATAAAAGATAAAATGTAGGTGGGGCTTGGCAGTTGGCTTCGTATTCATTTCCTCAGTTTCCCAATTTGGCTAAATATTTACTCAATTTTTATAAAGCATACTAGGCTTCCTCTGGCAATTTCAAGTATGTAGGATCTGTGATTGGGCAGGACCAGTTTGTGTTGTACTATTACTTTGGCCAGTCTGTCTGCTACATCTGTGACTAATGAGCAGATGCTCATCTGTATGGCATTTTGTCCCACATCTCGGCTACTCCACTTGTTGCCATGGGAGCCTCCCATTGGGGTTGTTGTCAGATGAAGGTAATCAACACTATTTTGGGAAGAAAACTAGAGAGGGTTTAACTCACTCAAGTTTATTTAGACTATTTGGGCCTACTCCCACAGGGCCTGCTATTGCTCCATAATATAGTTCACCGTAATGAACAAGCTCTTTTATTGTACTGTAGGCATAACATCAGGATTAGTCATAATCGTCAATTTGACATCTATATGGGCTGCATACCATCTTTGGGGACTAGAAAGAACAGATGTGAATGTTGTGATGGAAACCTCATGGCGTTTGTGAGTCTAATTACACTTCTCCCCTTAGAGAGGACTACTGTGCCCTCAATTTCTTTATGTCGATTAGTCCATAACTGAGTCTACCATACAGACCAATCACATTGATCCGTTTGAGTTCAAAATCTATCAAATATGGATAAAAGCAGAGACGTTCTTCCAAAATATGACATGCATATAGAAAATGCCAAGCTATACAGACCTTTTTAAGAGCTTCAAAATAATTAATTATTGTTTAGTTATCCTATCGCAATCTCACTCAGTTTGAATGTCTTCATTCTCAGTTTAAGTGGCTGCCCTTTTGTTGGCAGGATGAAAGATTTTGAACAGTCTTTGCCTAAAGAATCTCTAACTGGTTCATTGCATGTATTGTTATCTTGAAAAGGGTGTAGATGCAGTGTTAACATATGTCTGTCTCTCTGTAATGCTCCACAGCTTGTACAATGAAGAAAGGAACCTCCTTCGCATCAGAGCATGGGAGCAGAGGAACCAGGAGACCAGTCAAGACAAGGAACTCAACCCTGAGAATGTGCCACTCTTTGGGGAACCCTACAAGGTGAGGGTCCATCCAAGTAAAGCTTGTATGACACAGAATATGTGTGAAAGACCTTCAGTTATATAGGGTTCTACACCATTACATTACAGCCATTTAGCAGACGCTTTTATCCAAAGCGACTTACAAAGGTACTTGACACTATGTGGGGATCAAACCCACGACCCTGAGACTGAGAGTCTCATACTCTATCAACTGAGCTGTCTGGGCAGATTCTTCTAAAAAATCCCGCCCGTGGGTTCAGAGTATTACTATGAAAGCATAAATTACAAATACATTTTCCACATCAAATATTGCATGCTAACTTACAGGGAAAAGTGGACAAAAAGTGTTTTTAAAGTTATTATGAATGATAATGGGCTCATCTTTTAAAAAAAACTTTAAATGGTGACAAAGTTTCACTACCATAACAATATTGCATCTCAGGTGCAATTCTCAGGTACAGTTCTGTCAGTTTGGGAGTGGGGGGAAAATCCAGAGTTTGAGTTGTGTGGCTACCCTTTTTACATTTGAAGAATAACAAGACTCAAAACTCTAAACAGTTCATCAATTGTATCCTTAGGCTACTAGAGGATTATCCGGCTGATTACAACAGTTGGGAGGGGAATCCCCGATCTGAGGCTTGGTCGGGATGATGGTGAAGAGTTTATAGATTCAGTCTTAACCACACTGATCAACTTGCAGACTGATCTGAGCTGCCCTGATCATAAACATATTTGATATTTATGACCTGACATTTGGATGGGTCCTAAAGTGTGTGGGGATCACCGATTCAATCCAAGAGTTTAGACCGCCAAAAGCCAATGTTTACAGTGAGGAGGAAGAGTTCTATAAATATGTTATATTAATGATAGTAATGTAGAGAGTAATTTCAAAAAGTGAAATTTTTCTTAATATTGAAGCTATTGGGGAAAATTAATGAGAACATAGGGGGAACATTAATGGTCAGTCATGTGACAATGTGATTTATGTGTAGCAGGAAAATTAATAGTTAACCTTTTTAGGGAACAGCTGCCTTTGCCTAGAAAATTTATTAAGGGCTAATGAACACTTTGAAATATTTTGCCCTCATACACAGTCAGTTGCTCTTATTGAGTGGTGTCATCAAATCCCAGCTGTCATTAGACTCTGTCTCCTTGCAACCCATTTGCAATGGTGTACTAATGAGCATCACAGGGACTGGTGACCTGCATATCACCTTTTGTAAGCATGTGATGATGACTGAGGTGCAGTTTCAGGCAATCTTCCCCTTTCACAACTTTGACATTAATTGCAGAGCTTATCCTGTCTGCCCCTAGCTTTCTTCAGAGTAGGTAGCCTTGTCTGACATTTTCAGATGAAGGAGAGAGACCATTGAGAGAAAGGAAAAATGTTTCACTTAAAATTATAATGACCAGACACCAATCTGTCATTGTGCAGATTACAGGTCTGTTTATAGCCATCAAGTAGAAGAATGGGGGCCATAATCTGAAAGGGCAAAATCAGAAAATATTCATCCAGGATCTGCTGTTTCTTTATGTGATTCAATCAAAAGGCCCCTGGTCGACTAGGGACACTGACATATATGGCCTGCACTACATGCAGCAAACTATAGGGCCCCTGGCTGAACAAGGATGTTGAATTATTCAATTTGAACTATATACATAGAACTATATTTCCTGCACTATATTTTGTCCTGGCATCTATCATTTTTTTCCTTAGTTTTTCCTTGTCTTCATAGAGTGCCTTAGGCTGGTGGTGCCAGCTAGTTTAGGCTAATTTAGTCAGATTATATAGGCTTGCTATGTCCTCCACGCTGTTAAGTCCTTTCAGTCCTCCTCAACCTGTCACTCTGGTTTTATGTACTTTTTCATGATTGTATTCTGTAACATCTTAATTATCATAATTGGTTGATTATTAGCTGACTTACTTAGGCCTGAAAAGTCACCTGAGGCATTCCTGTCAGGCCACTACCGACTACTGAACACAATTATGAAAACATACAGTTGCAAGAAAGTTTGTGAACCCATTTGAATTACCTACATTTCTGCATAAATGGCTCCTAAAATATGGTCTGATCTTCATCTAGGTCATAACAGTAGATAAACACAATGGGCCTCATTCACAAAACTTTTCTTCACATGCGGAAAACCTCGATTTGTGCGTACCGGTACCCAGGTGTATCAGATGATGAATGCCAATCGTTCGTAAGTTGGATGCACGTGGCTGTTCATGTTGATTTGGAAAACGCCCTATTCAACACTACAAAAGGTGTGCAGACTTAAGGGTTGTGTGCAATTAAACCATGGCCAAAAGGGTGAAAAAGAGAAACTTTGCGGAGTCCGAAATTGGAGTTTTAGGCTCATGTGTGCATGAGAAAAAAAACAACGTAATTCAGCAGAAACAGCATTGAAAAAGAAATGGTTCGACATGAAATTAAATTGCAAAAAAAGAATAACAAGAAGTAGGCACGAATTATCAGCCACAGGAGGAGGAGGGCAGGGCACTGTGGCGCTATCTGACATGGATCAGAGGATCAGTTCCATAGACCTCACTGCCGGGTGTCCAGTCGGCATTGGAGTTGGACACAGATCAAATTCAGTCTGTATCTTCATCAGATGGTAGGACTATGTAATTGTATTTGCAAGGCATTCAGTCCATGTGATCAACCCATTACAAGTTTTATAATCTTGTATTGTAATAAATAAGGCCAGTTCTCCAAATATACGCCATTGCAGCCTATTAGGTCTTTTTTTCTACAAATGTAGGCCACAAACATTTTTTTGTTAATGAGGTTTGGCACTACTGTAATTGATTTTGCATAAAGAATAAGGCATTCTAAGTGCCTTCCCGCATGTTTCCAAACAAATGATGAATGAGACTGTTCGTAGAAATGTTCGTACGAACACTTTTACGATCAAATCTAATCTTACGCACGTTTTGTGAATGAGGCCCAATGTGATTTAACAAATAACACAAAAACTGTACTTGTACATATTTTTATTGAACATATTGTTCAAACATATACAGTCTAAGCTCTAAAAGGTATGTGAATCTCTAGGATAATGACTATGAAAGGGAGTAATTGAACAGTCTGCTCTCCAAAAAACAAGTGAAGTGGACCTGTGAAGTGTAGAAGAGTTGTTGACTCATAAGGCTAGAAGAGGCTACAAAAGCATGCTAGGAGTGGGTGTGCAGCAAAGATCACAGCAAGCGCACATGGCATAATGGTCAAGGAGGTGATGAAGAACCCTAAGTTAACAGCTAAGGATCTGCAGGCATCTCCTGAGCTTTCTAACATCTGTATCCACAATAAGAAAAACACTACACAAGAGTGGTGTTCATGAGAGGATACCAAGGAGGGAAACCACTGTTCTCCACAAAAAACATTGCTGCCTGTCTCAGGTTTGCCAAAGGCCACCTGGATGTTTCACAAAGCTACTGGAACAATATTCTGTGGAGAGATTAGACAAAAATTGAACTTTGCCAAAAGGGAACAGCACTATGTTTGGATGAGAAAAAACACTGCATACCAACAGCAAAACCTCATCCCAACCATGAAGCATGGTGGAGGGAGCGTCATGGTTTGGGGCTGCTTCAGGGCCTGGGTGGCTTGCAATTATTGAGGGAACAATGAATTCCAAATTGCATCAGGAATTTCTACAGAAGAACATCAGGGTCAGTGATCTGAAGCTTAACAGAGGTTGGGTCATGCAGCTTGACAATGACCCCAAACACAAAAGCAAATGTACATCTGAATGGCATCAACGGAAGAAAATGTGCATTTTGGAATGGCCAAGTCAGAGCCCTGACCTTAACCCTATTGAAATGTTGTGGCATGATCTGAAGCAAGCCGTTCATGCACGACATCCCCAAAATATAAATTTTCATGTTCAGTGGTTCATGGCAGCCATGTGGTTTATCAGATCGCGCCTGATTATATTGCATTGGTTTATCTAGGTCCTCTTGTCTGTGTACCAAATTTGGTGGTTTTAGATCAAAATTTTATAGTTAGCCCAGTTAGTGTATTCTTAGATAGCCTGTTATCTGAACACACTATATGAAACCTCTTGCCTCCTATTGGTCAATTTATAAATTACTTAAAGGAATAGCTTATTGAGGCCTTCTACTAGGTTTCATGATGATAAGAAGTCATTACTTCACAACCATGTTGGCAGTACTGGACTGACAGCACCTGCCACAACCCCCAAACAAGCATGGGCTTGAAGTGAAGCAACTACAAATAATGGAACGGCAGAATTTAAGATACACTATAAATATATAAATGTCAAACATGTTATATAAAACAATGTAATAACTGTTACATTCTTGCTGCATTATTCCATTAGTTGATTGCTGCAAGTAAGTACTCAACCGATAATGAAATAAAGACAGCATCTGTTTACAGTGACATTAGCACTAGACCTACGTTAGTACTTAACTATAGATCTAACAAGCTGCGACTCAATTTAAGAACTGGCTCAACATAATAAAGTTACCCAATGTAGACTTCATCTTGAAAAGGCAATACCAGTGTTCACTCTACTTTTGGCTCAAAGGCAGGTGCTCTCCTTTTTAGTACACTTACTTTCCTCTGCTTTCCTCTTTTTCATTGGGTTTTCTGTTTCTGCAGTATAGGAGTTTCTGTAGGTACTGCTCTTTTATTTGTCTGTTCAGCCAAAGGTATTTATCACTGGTCATGCCAACTACCCAGTTCTTGTCACGTTGTGTGCACCAAAGGACTCTTCTTCTTAGAACTGCAAATGTTAGCCTAAAGCTTTCATGAACTGGGTATAGGTTGAATCACTATTGTGTTACCGTATGTGGAGCCATATATAATTCAAAAAAGGTTGCAAACCTTTTATTGCAATTGTATATTATAGAAGAATAACCTGATAAAATCCTTCTCTAAACCTCATTTTAATCAAGATATCCCAATTCAAGAACATGTACCAATAAATAACATTCTTTCATTGTTTATTTAACAAAATCAAACAAAAACTCAGATGCTGCAACCAATCAGTTAAATTTTGGACTCATCTGTCCAGAGAACTTGACTTCCAGAAATCTTCAGGTTGTCTCTGACAAATGTAAGATGGGCAGCTTCACTCTTATTAGACAGTAGAGATGAGATGAATGCCATTTCTATTCATTAATCTTCCTAATGTTGACGGATGCACAATGACATCAGCTGCAGCAATGGAGGCTTGTCAATCTCTGAATGGTATTCCTGGGTGGTTGTGTTTTTTTTTTTTTTTACCAGTTTTAATATTTTTCTTGTGGCTCTTGAACATACCGTAGAAAGATGTCTACTTGCAGACAGTCGCTGTCGTGTTAAATGCTCACCATTTGTATGTAACCCTCCATATTGTACCCCATATTGGTGCAATATTGTCATCGTATAGGTATAACCATGGTAACCATCCTGGTACCTGGTACCCTGGAGAGGTGCGCGGGGAGTGGGTGAAGAGAGCGACCGAAGACTGTGGGGAATATATTATTCAAGAGAGGATTGTTTTGACAGTTGATAGTGCCACGGTTATTATTTACATTGTTTTTATTTTTCTTATGCTAGTAGTGTTTCAGTTACTAAAGCTTGTGCCGGACAAGTCTGTGTTACTGGTTTTTGTTTATTTATTTAGCGGAAATAAGGACTTTGATTTTCCGTTGGCCTAACCTTACCATCAGTACCGTTGCTAATCCAGTCCGAAGAGGTCGGCGATCTTTGTTTCTGGACATTGTCAAGCAGGATCAAGAGGATCTGGGATCTGTTTCATTTGTGTTTGGACCGCAGCTATCACTCGACCAGCAAGCGAAAGTTACCACTTTCTCCCTCTCTCCCCATCACCTGCTGTCAGCGCTAGTAAGCGGCGCACCTCCTCACTCCCATTTAGTATAGGACGGTAGGATCCGTCTTGGGCCCGAACTTTTATCTATTTATTTTAGGGGAACCCCAATCTTTGTTATTTTGCTTCTTCAGGAGAGCTCTCCATTAGTTTGTTATTAGTGATTGTTTATTGATTGTAAATTGATATATATATTTTTTTTGATCATATTGAGTAATGTTATTTCATCAGTTCTATCATTCCTTTTCTCATTATAAATGATCTCTATTCAATTAGTACTGTTTTAATAAATCATTTTGTAGTTAAAGAATTTTACTTGTTGTTGGTTATATTGTACATTTATATTCCTAATTAGCTGTTCCTATTTCATTGTAAGATTTAGCTTATTAGGTGGAGGCACCGTGCTTCTAGTGGGATACATATATACTAATTCTGCACACACACACACACACACACTACTGCTATCACACACTTTATGTAAAAGTCCCAAATATAAAGAACCCAAGTCACACCTCATTTCAGTAGGGGTTCACCATACACCCACATACTGCCTGAGAAAGAGAGGGGGTTACATGTATATTATTTGACTCACAGTGGACTGATAGAGCCCACGTCTTTTGGGTATTACAGTGTGAATGAGTGTGTTCATAACCTATCTTTTGTGATTGTCAGTATTTTATATTTAAGTACAGTGCATTTCTTTAAGTCAAATGAATGAGTTGTTTACTAAGACTATTGAATAACCACCATTTTGAACAAAATGGCAAATAGGTTGGAAAGGAACACATTTTTTGGTGTTTGGGTAGTTGTGCTACCCTAATCTAACACACGTGATCAGCAACGGTAATAAGAAAACAGTTCTAATGGCTAGGGGTTTAAGTGGTTGTCATAAATGGTGAGATGTAATGTGTTTTGGGTACTAAACACAATCACCAAGTGTAACATGTTCTGGATTGTTTTGGTTAACCATGATACTGTTTAAAAGTAGAATCCTTAAACTGAAAGGTCCGTCCACCCTTTACCACTGGTTTCTCTGTATTTATTTTTTGACTAATGATAATACAAATACAGCTAATACGAATTGAATTGATTTTATTCTGTGACACCATCAACTTCTGTGAATCTCAGCCAAAAGAGCAAAACTCTATAGTGTTGTGAAGACTGAGCTGAATGAACTATTAATCTAACTGTTTACTCCTTCTTTTTCAGACAAACAAAGGGGATGAGCTGTCTAGTCGCATCCAAAGGATGCTGGGCAGTTATGAAGATGAGAATAATCCCTATCCCGGCTTGGGCAACTTCGCCAGGGACCCTTTGTCCATTTCCCCTCATGTAACCCTTTCACAGTCAGATCAGGGCAGACCTAACACAGACAAATCAGCCAAGCCTCCATTCCACAACCATACCCAGCACATGTCAACCCAGACCCAGAAAGGCCCCTCTAATAACAGTAACCACTTTTCTCAGCTCTTGAGGAAGACCACTGTGCCGGCCCCCCCTAATCACCATGGACCTTCACCAACTTACTCCCAGGCTTCCCTGAACCACAGTCAGGCTGACCAGCTCAGCTACTCAGCCCAAGACCCAGATCTCAGGGAGTGTGCCAGCCTACCCCAGGTACTGTCTGCCCTGTCCCCTGATGCTGAGTCCATACCCTGCCTATATTCCAGTGACCACGGTAACTCTGAGCCCCAAGACATGGACAATAAGGACACCTTCGAGAGGCACCAGCAACATGGCTCCCCAGCTCACCCATCCACCATGGATGTCTCCTTATTGGACCCCCAACAGTCCCCCAAAGATGCATCTTTGCCCCAGCCCAACAAGGGTACTACATTACCCTCCCAGACCTTCCCTCCTCTCCTGGCCTCCAAGGCACCCAACGTAGTCATGACCCAGAAGCCCACGGCCTATGTGCGGCCCATGGACGGTCAGGACCAGGTGGTCAGTGAGACACCTGACCTTAAGCCTTCACCAGAGCCATATGTACCCCTACCAAAAATCAACAAATCTAACCTGGCCAAACTGAAGATACTGCCACAGTTTTTAGAGGTGAGCATATAGCCTAGATCTCATTAACTGTGGTTGTGGGGGTACCTTGTATTAAAATCGGTTACAAGATGAAACTTAAAATGATCACTGTGGGGAAACTGAGCTGCTGCAGCAACAAATAGTAACAAAAGTAATAGGATACTACAAAAACAGAATATAAATAACAATTTAACAAATGAGGGTCATATAAACATATGCAACTAACAATTTCAAGACTAGAACATGTTCGGTAGAAAGCTATAAATGATATTATGGAAAATGTGAGGGTGTAAAAAATGGCGGCAGCAGTAACAGAAGAACTAATTGAGAAAAGAAGAAATGAAAAAATATGTACCTCGTGACAATATACCAAAACACATGAAATATGTGAAATAAGTTATAAAAATATCAATATATATGTATTATATAAAAAATGAGAGGAAAAGGAGTATACAAAGAAAATCAATGTGGAAATACAGCATATATGTAGTCTAGGTGTAGATATGCATTGTAAAAAATCTATTTCTTATCAAATATATTCAAACTACAGCTATAAATAGCATGTACAGAATGTACACATTTCTATTATGGTGTGTGTGTGTGGGGCTGTCCCACTACCATGGGCAGTTTAAAATTAAAATTCAGGAATGTTCATTGATATTTTCTAGGATTTGGTTTTCAAAAGTAAAACTTCACAATGCAAATACAACTGTTTCTCTGGCAAAACCTAATACCTGGGACATATCCCATCCCCCCTTATGAGACTTTACCACCCTAGCAAGTGGGACTGGCAATGGAGATTTTTTTTTAAGTTCCAAAATGGCCATATGTGTTATGTTATCAAGCCTTACTGGCACTTACATTGCCTATGGTTTGTAATCAGTCAGTATGGTCTAACAGTGTGTTAACATAACTACCCAGCTAGCTTACCACTTTGCTGTCCCCAATACAATAAAAAAGTTTTACCATATTTTATCAGCAAACCATTGGATACCTCTACTGCAATATGTAGTCAAGAGTGGTATTTTTGCATGATGAGCTGAAACAGAATGCGTGAAGTAGAGACTTTTGCTTCCAGGACTGATAGTGTTACTATTGTGCTATGTTGCTGCTTATGTAAAGGATAATGCACAACAGGGTGTGTAATAATCAAAAAATAATGCATGAGGTGTTGGCCAAGGCCCCCCAATGCAAAGAATACTATGTCAAATTAATAAACAGTTTTCTAGCCAATCACAATAACAATAATACCTGAGTGTTCTTTACTCTGCTGTGCCCTGTACTTAGTGCATCAGCAAAGTACCCATAATCAAAGTGAAGAACATCCTCGAGTATTATGGGTTCATGCTACGCTTACCAGCGCATGTATACTGTTTTCCTCAAAATACTTCAAAAAACATATAAATAAAAACCAAGAAGATTACTGTCTACTTTCCGGGTTACCACAATAGCTGGTATAGCAACCAATTAACCATAGTTAGCCATGGCTATAAGCTGAAAATTAAATGAAATGTGAGCTGGCCAGCTTGCTAAACAGACTTCATTAAGTCTGCACTGCAGCGGTGTTAGCTAAACTTTTTACTGTTTTTTTTTTTTCTAGAAGAAACGACAATGCAGAGAGATGGACAAGAGTCCAGACAACAGTTTGCTTTTATTTTGGAATACCTGACAGCACTTAACAATAGAGACCTGTTTTGGAGTGGTTCACAAAAATCATATTTCAATACAAATCTTGTTTTCAGTACAACACTGACATGTAATTACTACTATTTGCCTATTTTAAGGAGAATGGCAGTCTACTCATCTTTTCAGATTTTTTAAATTTATTTAAAGGTACTTAGGCCATTGGAAAGCAGAGGGGAAAACAGAGTAGGGGAGACATAGGAGAGAATTTCGATCAGGATTCAATCCTAGGCTAGCAGGGATGTGGGTGGGTGTGGCCTTTTTTTTGTATATTATGCATTGTTCATAGTCAGATGTTAGCCATTTAATTTTTCATGATAATTACATTAATTAGGATGATGAAGAGAACGCAGTTATAAAAGTTGTGTGTTATATTTTTCTTCAAATAGAAGGCATACAGAATGCCACTCTTCAAATAGAGGGAGAGTATTTTGAACAATGCTTTCAGGGATTGGCAATGATGAGGAAGGTGAAACAAAAAAAAAAAAATCTAGTCCATCAGTCAGCCCTATTGTGTGGGGTTTGGATATACCATTGGACAAGAGGGCTCTGATGGTCTCTGAGAACTCATAATTTTGATATTCCTATGCCTGACCGTTCAG
>OOFE01016035.1:0-12250 GCA_900323365.1 Monocentris japonica
ACACCGATCAGCCATAACATTAAAACCATTCGGCGGTGGACAGGGGTCAGCATGAGCACTCTTACCGGTCTGCGGCTATGCAGCCCCATACGCAGCAAGCTGCAATGCACTGTGTGTTCTGACACCTTTCTATCATAGCCAGCAGTAACTTTTGGGCTAGCCTTCGCTCCCCACGCGCATCAGTGAGCCTTGGGCGCCCATGATCCTGTCGCCGGTCCACTTTTGGTAGGTACTAACCACTGCATACTGGGAACACCCCACAAGACCTGCCGTTTTGCAGAAGCTCTGACCCAGTCGTCTAGCCATCACAACTTGGCCCTTGTCAAAGTCTCTCAGATTCTTACGCTTGCCCATTTTTCCTGCTTCCAACACATCAACTTCAAGAACTGACCGTTCACTTGCTTCCCAATATATCCCACCCCTTGACAGGTGATCATCGATGTTATTCACTTCACCTGTCAGTGGTTTGTTGTGGCTGATCGGTGTATGCTCTAATAATAGCGTGGTTGATTTCTACTTCACCAAAAGCATCTCCTACGGTCCTCTAGGGGAAATATTTGATGTAATACTCAATACATCAATTAGTACAAAACAAAATGCTAATGAAAATGAAACTGGAATGTACTGATGCTTCCCACTGAACTTAGTGGAGGATTGATTCAATTCTCTCATACAGTGAGTACACAGTACACAAAAGGCAAGTTTGTGCACTACCAATCTAGTTTCATGCCTCGTGAGTTTGAACTCTGAAACATCTTGCAGTTCTCTCTCCAGTAACTAACGCCGTCACCGTAAAATCTGATGCGTTACACTTGAAACAACCCATTCAGACACTGGACTACCAACATGGTCAGTGGTTATCAGTGTGGTTTGAAAGCCCAGTTAGCAGGAGGATGATATGAATGACGATGCACATGATCATCTCAAGTAGCGCTGCTCTGAGCTTGGCATCACTATCAACTCCAAGGTGCTTGCAGAAGAGTGAATCAGGATTAGTGGACTCAGTGGATGAGCATTGCCAGTCATTCCTGGTGGAGCAGAGTGTGAGACACTTCTAAGATGCAGGTTAGCTCAGGTGAATCTGTCTGCCAACTACAGACCTGGAGATGCAGTAATTATTACCAAGGCAGTAGGGGACAACAGGAAAGGGGGAGGGGCATCAGCTTGAAGCATTAGAGGAAGGAGGAGGGTACTGGGGTTTGTGTGAGGTTGGCTAAAAGGCAGGTGGCACACAGACAGCGGATAACAACAAATCTATCAAAGCCAACTTACCTAGATTCTTTAATAGCGTCTCTATTGGGAACAGTACCAAGAGGGAAGAACCGTGGATATGACACATGTTTAAAGACACACTATGGGTTGACAAGAGCTGAAAACCTTGCTCAGTGTTAGTCAGGGTGGGAAATTAACACCAGCCGTCTGCGGCCGGTAAGTCAGTTTGCTCTACCGGCCACTTTGACAGGTTTAGCCAGAGGTTTTGTTCATTTGAAACATCTCTGTTGGCTGGTAAACTAGTCAGTGGCCAGTAGACAAAACAAAAGAGTTTCCTGCCCTGGTGTTAGTTCAGGTTCCAAAGGGAATTACAGTTTGAAAGGCAATCGAGGTTTCCCACTGAAGTGGATTGGAAGCAGTACGAAGTGAAAAAGCAGAAACATCATGCAGCTGCTGTGTTTATTACTTATGTGACTATGAATCATAGCTGTCGTGTGTGTTACTGAGTAACAATAAAACAATCCTCTAAATCAAACATTTAGTATTTCTGTGTATAAACCATATGACGTCTAACAGCAGGTGCAGCGTTTATTTCAAGGTGAGTTTTGTTGTGTTCTGTTTTGTTTTGCAACTGACAGAAACAAACAAACACAGCAGCGCCTGTCAAGGACGAACTCAGTTTTACTTGATGCACCGATTTTGTTCTTTTGGATTTTTTCATTTTACGACGCAATCATTTTATCACAGCAGGCAAGAAACTAAGGAACTAAGAAACTAAGGCTTGTTTATTTGCTTCACTTATTTGTCTCGTTTGTTTCAATAAAACGTAGGTATCTAACTTATTGCACTTTTACCTTCGCACTGGTTCTGCTCTTAGATGCTTGTTTAGGAAGGAAATGCACTTACGATTTCTGGTGACTAGTAGTTCTTTTGCCTACCTATGTTGAATGCACTTATTGTAAGTCACTTTGGATAAAAGCGTCTGCTAAATGACTGTAATGTAATGTAAAAAAAGATTACAGCTCTTCATACTGTATTGCATTTATCACAGCTGACTGCTGATGCTTCCCTTTTGCTTTATGTAGTAGGCCTACATGTAGAATAACTCAACAAGCAAGTATTTACCTCCTGTTCAGACTAATGTTAAATGCAGCATGTTTACTTGGGTGTGACTACTCAAGCCCAACATAAGTCTAAATAACTGAAACCTACCAGGACATTCATAGACCTTCATTCCCTTTTTCCAGAAATCTAATATCACATTTTATCTTATTCCTTATTATGTGGTGCCAGACTTAAATATTTTCAAAAACCCCTTCACACTTTTATAGACTAATGGATGGTTATACAGTTATGTTACCTATTCTAGTTAATTCTTTATGTTCTATTTTATTTTTTTTTCTATTTTCTATTTTCTATGGTTAATGGTTAATGCTATGAATGCCTATTGTTACTCACCTTGCTCCTTTTTAAACTCGTTCTCTGTCAGGAAGACAGGCGTCATCAACTCTCCAACCGGTGGTTGGATCGACACAAAGAATTTCCTGGTGTGAGTGCTGGGAATGAGCAAGACATGAAATACCAGTTTAAGTGCTTTATTTGCTGTCTAGGAGTACAGGGGCTTTCTTTTTTTGTAGTTACTCATTTCAATCATTATAACTTCTGTAACCAATTTATTTCAATGCATACATTTTTCTGTGGGATAGATAGAACAGTGTCACATTGCCTTATGTGTTTCCTTTGAGCTGTACACATAGCATACAGCCTGGGAGGATGAGAAAAGAGAGTGGACGATGTCTTCAAATATCACAGTTATGAGCTTTACACACACTATGTTAACAAGCCTACCTGACAAAGTAAATCTAATTTAAAAAATTCAACAGACTCATGAAAAAGTAGTTTTGTTACAGCATCAATTCTGTTATTTCCAACCCAGACTGGAATGCATGACCATCGCAATTCTGATTTCCAAACTCATAGGAGCTTCGGTGATAAAACAGTGTGGGGAGGTGCCCCACACTGTAAAAAACAACAAGCTCAGTCTCACCACAGCTGGAAGTTCGCCGCTTGTGTCGAATCACAGAAATCGATGCCCATCACGACTGTAGCCGTCTCACCTGCCGGCAGCACCTCTGTCAACACACAAGAAAAGTGAGACAAAAGTGTTGTCTATAAAACCTCCTTGGTTGAAACATGAACCAATAAAACGGCCTAAATCTCTGGGTCGTAACCCAGCCACTTGATCTATGGGAGCTGTGCATGTATCTTTCCACTGCAGGCTATGTGGCGGATTGTTGGTTCTGCAAAACACTGAAAAATCTATAAACTACAGCAATTTGTACAAATTGCCCAGTGGGGCAAAATATATATCCTTAGCATATAAATCCAACCAAATCCATGTTGTCAGAGGATGAACATCACATATTACATAACAGTCATTTAGCAGACGCTTTTGTCCAAAGCGACTCACAAAGGTGATAGTTGACACTATGTGGGGATCAAACCCACGACCCTGAGACGGAGCTGACCGGGCCACTGAGCTGTATTCTCCACTATTGTTTTGAATACTTGACAAAAGTAACTTTATTAAAATAATACTTTTGTATTTTATACTACTACTTTCTATAATTGACAGTTTCATCTTTATTGTTTTATTTTGAATTCTGTTTTACTTTGCAATTTTTCTATTTTATTTTCTTGTTTTAAATATTTATTTTGCTTTTGTTTGAAAAAGTCCTATACAAATGTTTTATTGTTAAAAGTTTATTATCATTACTATACTACTACCTCTACCACAAACAATAATAATACTACTAATAATAATACCAATAACAATAACAATAACATACATGTCCTGTATAGCTCAATGAGTAGAGTCAGGGCTTCAGTCCCCACTGAAGCAGCCCATGCTATAAAAATGCTCATGTTACTACAAGGTGCTCTGGACAGAAGCATCCACCAAATGGCATGTGTAACGCTATTTTGCCAGCCCTTCACTCACCAATCTCTGGGAACTCTTTGACCCTCATCCCAGACTGGAGCTTGGCGTCCTCCATGTGCAGGTTCTTGGCCTCCGCAGTGGCGCTGTTGGTGAACTGGATCTGCACCGCCACCATGTGAGGGTCGGGGCTGAACGGCTGTCGGCTGAAGCAGTACTCCACTGACAGACCCTCCCCTGTGATGCGGTGCAGCAGCTCATAGTTCTTCAGTGCACTGGATGGAGCAATGGTCTGGGGGGAGAGGACGGGAGGAAGCCATCATACCATTAAATCCCACCAGCAGGTGTAGTTCTAGTTCAGAGATGGGGGGGGCGCTAAGTGCTTTTTCTTCACTAAGATAGTAAAAAGGCTGAGAAAGGCTCAGAGTAGTCAACAATGGAGAGTGGATCACCTACCCTAAAAACAATCTTAAGACTGTATTGAATCTCCAAAGAAGGATTGGTAACATTTTCCATGTTACCAATCAGCATCCTGCTAAGGGGAATAATACCCACATCCCTTGCCTCAAAATCTGCCAAGTATCATCTCCTTTAGAATCAATTCCAATAATTTGTCTAAGAGAGTCAAGATGAGCAGGACAAGAGATGTGAGTGGTACTTACTGCTGGGGAGAGAACGGTGTCAGTCAAAGACAAGCCCTCCAGATCGGTCACAAGGCTGTTGGACAGGAAGGCGTTGACGGGCGTGACTTGCGGAGATGGAGTAGGTTCAACTAGGAGGGGAGAGGGGAGCGTGAGTCTTGACACATCAGTGAGTTTCAGCAAAGATGCATTTCAACCTTGCTGATAACTCCCGTAAATCACGCCTAATTGTGCTTTTCAAAACTGAAATGTATTTGCTATGCCAACTCCCCTGGGAACTCTCCTCTTACTTTAGTTGATATATTTTATTCATCCCCCAAGGGAGAAATTCTCATTTCTGCCTCTGGATGGGGGACAGGCTAGCCAGGTTGCAGCGTCCCAGGACCAGGTAGGTATCAGGTATAAGTATCTTGCTCAAAGATACTTCAACAGGAAGCGCCACACTGGGGATCGAATCCAGCTGGGGGACAACCTCACTAACTACGACGACATTATTATCGTAATAATACCCGAGTGGGTGCTCTTTACCATGGTTACGGGCATGACTGTGTTTTGGACGGATCACTGAAGTAGCCATGATCACAGTAAAGAACAATGCATGTGCACTGATTGAAAAGCTTTATTCAAAAGGGTGTTTTTACATAAAAAACAGGCAAATACAAGAAAGATATCTAACTGGCTCCCTGGTTACCACAAGAGTTGGCATAGTAACCAATCAAGCATGATTTATGAGGATAATCACACGGTTGGAACAGGTCGTTGACCAATCAGCTTGCTTGCTGAGAACTACCGGTTGGGTAAGAGTCATAATACATGCTTTCTCGTCCAGTAACATAATACAGGGGTGAAATAACTTACAATCATCAAGGTCAAGTAAAGACATTTCCTTCTTCTCTTTCTTGTTCTCTTTTTTGGCAGGCTTGGAGGGAGGTTTTAAGGCGGTTGTCTGGGAAGTGATGAAAGAAAACTGATGTTAATGGATGTAGATGTAGATGTTAGGTTGTGGGGTGGTCTCTCTCTCAGTGAAAACCCAAGTGACATCCACATCTTTAGCGGGAGATTTTCAATTAAAACTCACAATCAGTAAGAGAAACACAAAATCCACATGTGAAAAAGGGACGTGTAAATGTGTTTCCATTTGGCGTCGATACCTTCTTCTTCTTTTTGACCTCTGCCTCAGACTCCGAGTCCTCAGACTCTCCCTCTGATGGGCTGCTCTCAGACTCGCTCTCCTCCTCCTCGTCAGATTCGGACTCAGAGTCGATCTTCTGCGGTTTGCTCTTCCTGTTGCTCTTCCTCTCCTCCTCTTCGCTGCTCTGCTCACTGGGAAGGAAAGCAAAGGGGAAACGTCCCAAGATCCTGGAATGAATTGTACAATGGATTGCACCGATTCTACTGTCATGTTTACCAAGAAAACAACACCGTCCATCGAACTACAGCGGACCTGCAAGGGGACACTTTCAATATGACAAGCAAGCACGTTAACTCAGGGTTTCCCACTGCAGGTACTGGTGCTAACAGTGTGGTATTGTAAGGTGCATTTCATATAAATGTGCACAAAATGGCATGTTATGAATATAATCGTAGCCTGATATCAAGACCTACAATGCACATCGAGGGATGCAGTGGTTAAAGCCTCCTGTTGGCCTGAGCAGGACCCAAAATAACAGTCCAAGACCATGATAGATAAGCTGTGCTACCTTTCACTTTCCTGAGGTGGCTTCTTTAGTTCTTTCTTTTTCTTCTTCTCCTTCTCCTCCTCCTCTTCCTCGTCTTCCTCGGACTCAGAGGCCTCCTCGCTCTCTTCGCTCTCCGATCCCGACCGGCTCTCCTCGCTACCGCTGCCACTGCCATGGCCGCTCTCCGAGCCGCTGGCAGAGTCCGACTCTGGAGTTGGGGAGGGAAAGGTCGGGGGGTGGAGGTTGAGGAGGTCAACCAGTTTATAACGATGACAGGAAGGTACAAGCCAGCCACACACATTCACTCAACCTAACACACTCAAACATTGCTCATCCAGTGATAGATCCATACAAGTTAAAGTCAAGTCTAAAGTAATTTCTCGATGTGTCAAGCAGGTTTCAAATCATTAGAGAGCCTGTATAGAAACCTAGCGTGGATGTTATAGGAAAAGTGATTGGGTGAAGGCAGGTATGTCATTGGGGATAACTGGGTTCAACTGGGCATCTCCCATCACAGATATTCCATTCAATTAAGATGTATGCACTTGTGGTACTGCAAGTCTGTTTGAATAAAAGTGTCCACCAAATGTAGGTTATGTTATGTCTCCACTGTAAATTCTGCCATCCCAGAACAACCCCCATCCACACCGGCTCTCAGCAATAATCAGTCCCAAAACTCTAGTCCAAGTGGTGCCAATTGTGGTGGCAACAGAACCAGCAGCCCCCCAAGTTACCACTGTCAGCTGACTCCGTCGGCCCAGACTCGCCCTCCGAGTCCGAGTAAAACGGCTTCTCGACCTTCTTCTCCTTCCTCTTCTCGCGGCTGCTGCACTTGGTCCATTCAGGCACCTGGCAGAGGAAGCAGAGTTCAAGCAGTCAGCCGTCACCACTGCCTCAACGAAAAAAACCCTTCAGACAGAAGCAGCGACGTGGGCAGATTACGGTAGCATGGCCATGAATGCCTCTGCCTGGGCGTGATGCAGCCAAATGACGTCCGTAGATCTGTATTTAGATCTTATAGTCAGAGAAAGAATTCAGTTCATCTCTGTATGACAGGCACTAATGCTTGCATGGTGTTTTTTTTTGTGTCACAACTAGATGTCAGCACCAGGTGATGCCTTCATGACCAGTTGCAGAAATGGTTTTCTTTTAATACAGGGAGCAGTTCCATTAAGAGAAATGATGTCTTTCAGGAGTGGCAGCTCTCCTCCCACACTTGGAAACAGATGTACAACAGAGGGAGCCACCTGTTTCTATGTTTCTGAGACCATACTCATCCACCAGCCCAGTCAGCCAGTGAGTGTGGACATTTCCCAACCCGTTTAGGTTCCAAATGCATCTCGATGTGTGGGAGGACCAACCATCCTTCTAAAAGACCCACTTCTTTAATGGTAGAGACCGAGGAAGAGGGTGCTGTGTTTCGGGTAGCTTTGGCTGAGCTAAGCACAGAACAGCAACTACGTTAGGCGGGGGAGTCAAAAAGCACTTGGGTTTTGGCGCTACATGGGTTGAGGCTCAAGGAGGTGGGCTCTTTGCCACTAACTGACTCACACTCGTTAACGTTGTGACTCTTTCGAGCAGCGTAATAACCTGGCAGACGTAGAAAGAAAAAGATTGGGATGGAGGTGAGATGAGGAAAAGGGAGGAAAGTTTCAGAAGACGTCAGGAAAGAGATAAAAGCATAGGAAGGATTCTACGGTGGACTTCAGCAGACGTGTGAGAAACAGTTTTCAACATCACAGAGACAAAATACTTAACCCACATTCAGCCGTTGCATCGCAGCACATTGATTGAACACAATTAACTAACTAAATCTAACAAATTCAATGAAATGTCTATTTTTCCTAAGTGAAATCAATACATACTCCGATATAACTACTTGAATACTGTGGAAATAAAAGTTATGATTAACATTTAGTACTTACTAATGTGTCGATCCAATACATTAAAATACCTTCAGTGTGAATGCCGTCACCAATAACAAAGTGGGATGTCATGCTGATAAAAATGATATCGTGAAATGAATTAAAATGAACAAAATGAGAGAGGAACGGGCGGAGGAGGAGGAGAGGGAAAGCTGTCCGATCACAACGCCATGCATGTCACTCAGCATCGCACGCCAACATTTGTGATGCGCTCAAAAACCACATCACAAATTTCACGTGAGACCAATTAGGTGCAGACGAGGAAGCCGTACCCCTCATTGGCCCACTGACTAAGCAGCTCTCTAATCCTATTGGCTGATTTCAGTTTCACTTGATGAGAACTCAACACCTTTCAGATTCAGGATCAACTGCTTGTTCTGGACCTGCAATCCCAGTTGCAATTGCTTCACGAGAACAGCTCAGTTAAGGAAATTGAACTTGTTTGACTCCTGGTGCCACTCAATGGAGATTCAGGTCCCTACTAGTTCATCGAGCTCATTCATCTCATAGTAAAAGCTTTCTTGTCAACGTCACCAAAATCAATAAACACATCATGACAACCAGAGAGAGAGAGAGAGAGAGAGAGGGAGATAGACAGAGCAGTCATCAAAACAACCACCACACTTCCAAGTGGGGGGGGGCACCTCTCGCCAGTCTCCTAGCAAGCCGATCCGCCCCTCGCCCGTGGTTATGACTTCCTCTTGCTGTGGAGATGCATGCCGTGCAGAGAGAGAGGCTGTCAGAGAGGTCAAGGCTTCAGGATATCCACTAACCCTTCCAGCTTCCAGCCGCAACACTCCAGGGATTCACCATGAGTGGGCATAATGCACCACTGTGTTGTTTTCTTCATGTTGACTATGACCAAACGGTTTCGTGCAGATGAATCACTACTTAACAAGACCTCGCCTCCTGCTGCACCAGTTTAAATGAGGATATAGTAGTATGTTAGTGTGAAATCAAGGTATATGACAATGCACATGTGGCCTCGTCTTGAGATCTGCAGCACAAATACATGACAAGTTAGCATCCGGTATGGAGCAAAGGTCAGTGAGTGAGAAAATGACAAAAACTAATGTGACAAAATCAAGCCTTGAGTCAAGTCACTCCTGGGATACAAATCAAGCGCTTTCTCTTGATGTGGATGAGGGAGGTGAGATACTCAAGCTTTGATTTTATGTCTTCGTTCAGAACATATCATTGATTATGAACCGATGGCACATGGAATGATGGAGGTGGAGAAGAGGAGGGGATTTGGTGAGTTGGTGTTTTGGGATGCACTACAGGACAATATATATGATATATTAACAGCAGAGAAAGTATGTTTGCTCATCTGCCACTGAATAGATTGTAATGTGTTATCATTGGGGGGTGCAGAGACTAGGGTTAGACCAATATGTTGGTTTGTCGCTCTATCGGGACGATATTGGGCTTTCATTAAATATCGGATATTGGCCAGTTAAACTGTCGCCCACCTCCGATATGATGCCAGTTCCTTCCTGACCACAGCTACATAAAACCAAAAATTTCTTTGCACATTTTTATTTACTCATTTAATCCTCCAATAAGGGTTTTTGTAAATTGATTCTTCATTTAAAAGCCTAATCTACCTGAATGGGTTGCGTGGGTCATATTGTCTTTCGTTAGTCTGGGTTTCAATGAGTTTTAGTGTCCCGTGATGGTCTAAATGCTGTTTCAGATGCTGTCCCGCCCTGCCAAGAATAACATTCTGGGGGAAACATTGAATACTTTGAAATTTTGGGGCATAAAAATTGTCAAATTTAAAGGTATTCAATATTGGCACAAAATATCGTCTGTCAGCCGCTTGGTCTCGACCTTCACAAAAACATATTGGTCAAAACCTAGCAGAGACTACAGGGGGGTGTGGTTTGCAGAGAGTATATTGGTGTTAATAGGGGAGTTAGCCCGTTGTTCCCCTTTCTATTCTCATGTGCTATTGGCTCAAACAACAGTTTTAAGTCATCTGGGTGGGGTGGGGGAGTTGCTGCCAAACAGATGCAAGTGCGGCAGAGAGGGCGAAGAGGTAGATATGACTGATTCATGGTGTCTAGTGAACAAGAAGCTTCCAGATAGAGGCCATCTGTCTCAATGGTGATGCCTATCCTTTGCTGTCACTGGTAAGGCAATAAACCCCTTTTATCCTTTGTGACTCATTCTCCTCCATGGAGGGGGGAGTTGTCAAGCAGCATCCCTTTGGATTGAGATGGAGGCCAAAAGGGATGCACGTCACACTGATGAGCAGTTATGATGAGTTGCAAGTGAATGAAAGATGGCTGAGTCAGTGTTATATTGGAGTCAATGTCATATTGGATGTGATGCCCTTGTGACTTTGCACACCCCCTCTGAGGCACCGCCCTGGGGCAGAAGCTACCCTCACTCCCCTCCACCTTTAGGGGCCCCTGGAGACCCCAGGGGGCCCCCATGTCTCTGAATGTTACTGTTCCCACTGCACGCACAGACTCCTTCACCTCCACGTTGCGCACGGAGGGGTCTGGGGCGGCTTCAGGCCAGTCGGGCAACTCCTGGTAGCCCCCAGCCTTGGCATTCAGCAGATGGGACAACGAACCCAACTGGAAGTGGTCTCGATCTGCAAACACACGAAGCACACAAGACTCAACAACAGATGGAAAATAAGAGGTAAGGAAGTAGATAACACTGACCAATCTGTATTATTATCTGTGTATTACCTCTATTATTGTCTGGGATTATGAGACCAATCCAAAGACCATGTTTTTAAATGTCACCAAGCCGTGATCCAATGTGAAGCTTTGGCTCCTGTACCTTTGAACGGAGACTCGAGGACAGGCGCAGGCTTGAGGGCGAGGAACAGTTTCTTGGCGTACTTGCTGAGGGCTCCGCTCTTGTCGGTGGGCACGATGAGCTGGCGAATGAAGCGCGCCCGGTCGCGGATGTCGTAGTTCTGGTCGTACTTGGCCAAGTTGAGAACATACTGAGTCAGCAGCTTGGTCTGCCAAGAAGAGGGAATATGGAAGACTTGGAGGATGAGGAGACGAGAAGAATCAGAGTAGAGTGTGGGGATAGTGTGTGTGTGTGCGTGTGTGTGAGTGTGTGTGTATGTATGTGTGTTACTTCCTTTTAAAGATGATAGACAGACACACAATGTTCAGACCTGTTTGGAATTGGTGAGATAGAGTTTGGCGGCCAAATTGATGATCTGGAGCTTGACGATGTCTTCTTCGTTGGTGAACGACTTGGCCATCTTCCTCAGGACGTCCGGGGCGATCTTGGGTACATGCTCACAATATTCCCCTATCAGCCAGAGGATACTGGCCCGCGCCATGGGCACCTGGGAATACAGGACAAATTAGTGACAGGCACATCCACCTCTTCCACTGGTGCTGGACGAGGATTTGTTGGGGAAATCTTTCTCAACCAATTTTTATGTGTTTTGTTTGCTTTAACAAACCCGATGAAGACCAACTCAGCCAAAATGTTGTTTACCGCAATTGTTATTGGTGGAGCAACAATGTTATGTGGAAATAAAGGACACACTCACATAAAGGGCTGAAATAATATCAATGCCGATGAAAATACTAGCATTAACACTACTATTGTTATGATTATAAGAGTATATCAATATGTTATAGCACTTGAAATAATAATCAGAAACTTTTCAGAGCAGTGATTTAAAGCGCTTTACACCAGGAGTGTTGAATCAGGGTCTCAGCTACAAGAGAGGCAGTTTATTCCCCATAATATTTCTTCTTTATTGAGACAGCTGAGACAAAGGAAAGGACAAACAGGAGAAAATGCTCTGATGGAATTTGATCCTTAGCCAGCAGGGGTTCATTTTTTTTTTTTTTTTTTTTTTTTTCC
>OOFE01016038.1:0-19105 GCA_900323365.1 Monocentris japonica
TGATCATTTGACCAGCCTTGAGGGAGTGGCTCAGTCTCTTCTCAGAGTAAGGCTAGACCAGTTAGCTCATCCTAGCTCAGGGTCCTGCCGATGGATATTAGCATCCTGCCTACATGTCCTATTCTCCCAGTCTACCTGTTCCTGTCCACTGACGCTGGTCATGTTTGTCTGTGTGAGTGAGAGTGCATGTATGGGTGTGTCTCCTATCTGTTCCAGGCTGCAGCTCGGCAGAATTGGCATCTGCATGGTCCCCCACTCCTAGGACGATGCTGACTGAGTGGGTGTTTACGCTCTCCTATCTGGGCAGTGTTGGCGCCTGTGTGGTCCCCTAGTCCTATGATGACACTGACTGAGCTGCCGTTTGCTGTGATGCCCCACATCAGATCTGGATGTCCCACCATAATAAACTTTTATGCATCGTGTATACACTGCTTGCCCAAACTCGGCATCTATTGCACGCCCAACCGTCCTGGTAGGGGGATCCCTCTCTGAGTAGTCTCTCCTGAGGTTTCTTCCAATTTTTCTTCCAGTTTTTCCTTGTCCTCTGTTGAGGGTCCAAGGCTGGGGGATGTCATGTACTAACCATTTATTGTTTCACATGTTGGGCACTGTGAAGCCCTTAGAGACTGTAACGGTGATTAAGGGCTATACAAATAAATGTGATTTGATTTGATTTGATTTAGAATCACAAGCCTACACAGAAAATATCATGTGGAAAACAAATATTTTATTCAGTGGAAGGAAATTTTGGAACTTTGATGAAAATAAAACGCCCATAAATGTAACCAGTGTAGATGTTTTAATAGACAACATCAGTGCATACCTTGCGGTACATGGAACTAATTAGGCTAGCAGGTTATGGTAACAGTTATATGGTGTAAAGGTTATGAGGAGTAAATGCTGTGGGATCGAACAGATGTTGTATATCCCCTTTGATTAGCCCCAGAGTACTCTAGAGCTGCTAATTGTGTATTTACCCTTTGGGTGTACTGATGCCTGCTTCCTGTGGGATGAGGATATCTCTCCATTTTACAAGGTGTCAACCGCTGTGTGTGTGTGTGTCCTTGTGCACACACACATGGGTCCCTGCCTACATGCACACATGTCTGTCTCATGGATGGGAGCAGGCCCAAACATTCACGGAAGAACAATCACATAGGAAGCGCAGGGATCCTATTTGATAAAGGGGGCAAGCGTGATACACATACGCAACATGTTGATATGATTACTCCACAGGCTGCTCCCTATGTTTTGGGCTGGTCATTAACAACCTATTTGAAGACTTTGTCAATAGGTGCCAAGACAACAACAAGCAACATTGCCCCCCCCCCTCTTTTCTTTCATTAATATGGAAATGAGTAGCCCATTGTTGTTAGTTGGGAAGAAAGCTGTCATGTCTTTGGTGACAAGCTCAATGGACGTGTTTGGATTGTGCGGCTTGCTGTTTTCGGAGAGCATGTCTTATCTTTGTTTAGGCAGCATATCAAAAATGTAAACATCACTTCATTAGCATCTGTCAGGCAGCTTAACGCTATGATTTTTAATACATGACTGAACCCTCTGTATAGGCAAACAGGCCTAGCTATTCTGTCTCTTCTTTTATCTCCACTTTGTGTTGCAGTTAATTTCTCAAAGGGGAACTTACTTAATCCTCCGTGTTGCCGGTGGAAGCCATGTTGTGTGGCTCTGCTTTCTCCTTCTGCCAGAACATAACCTCCCAGAGTTACATTACTGTCCTTTTCCTGCTGGTTGGTGGTCACTCTTTTTCTCCTCTGTAGACTGTGCGAAATTCATCCATTATTTTTTCAGATAAATGAAAAGCTTCTCAAAAAAGAATTTCTTCTGACGAAAAGTCAGAAAATGAATAAAACATAAATTACATGCACTATTCTTAACCTTTGAGAGAGATCAAAAAGACTTGTCTTCCTGGCAATCACTGGTGCTATCAGAGTCACACTTTGAGCCACTTCATCAAGGCTTCCTCCACACCCAGAATCTTCCTCAAGTATGCCTCCACATTGTGTAGTGACATTATAATTACTGGGATACAGCAAAAGTAGCCGGGATTAGGTAAATGCAGCTACTTGTCTTTATTAAGTGCTTTGTTTATATCCAGGACTGCTTGCTGCATTGCTACATGCCTATCAGACCACAGAGGAGTTGTGTTTTCTGATCATCATCCAGGTTTGAGCTCTTCATGGGCTCTGTGGGCTTTGTCATGTGGGCTCTCTATATACCTGTGGCTTCCCAGGGTTCATCACCAAGCTGCAGCAGCGCTGAGAGGTCACGTTTGGAGACCAACAAATTCCAAATTCTCGAGGTCCCAAGGTTCAACCAAAACCAGAGAGACAAAAAGAGAGAGAGAGAGAGAGAGAGAGAGAGAGAGAGAGAGAGTACTGTGAGCATGTGATACATTTAAGTGAGTAAATGTCAGCTGCTCCTCAGGGAGGTATGTAGAATAATAGGCTGCAACTTGAACTGCAGACACTTGAGGTCAATCTGGCTAGTTTATCTCAGACAAAGGGCCCAAAGATCAATGAATACATGTTTCTTGGTGATAGAGATTTCACTGTTGCATGGCCATCATTTTTTTCAAAGGAAATATATATATATATAAATATAAGCATATACATAAATGTGTAGACAGATCATAGGAGTTGTTTTTTGTAAGGGGAGCCAGGAAAAGAGTTTACACTCGTAGAGAATACTACAGTCAGTCAAGTGTCATTGTTGTCACAGTAATCAGAAATCCATGGTTTTGTTACACTTTAACAAAGAATCAACGAGTTTGTCCAGATTGATTAGTTGAAGCTGTCCAATGCCATCCTGTGAGAAGAATGTAATTATGTACAAAAGTCCTCTTTGATTTTTTCTTTCAGATTACTTCAGACTTTTGTTGCATTCCTAATTATCCATGCAGAACGTGTCCCAATAGCTGAAGTACCTTTATATGAATGGGGGAGAGGCGAAGAGGGGAGGGGATGAATGTGTGTGTAATGTTTTTGCATTTGTATTCTTCTATCCATCTCCCTCTTTGTCAGAACAGTTTCATTTCCATGTCAGTGATTTATGTAGGGAGATAGGAGAGAGCCTGTTAATAGGATATTTCTTTTGCTCTCCTCATGAACAACAAAATGTCAAAATAAAGATAAAAAAACAAACCCAAATGCTTTCCTGAGAACAAATTAGGTCTTGTGGCAATATTGCAAAAAGAGAATTTCCATCATGCCACTCTAAACTCATAAACATCCAAGCGTCTCTGATTCCTGTCTGCATTTGATACACATCTTCAACTCATTTAAAGAAACTGAGCCGTAATTGAAACTTATGTTTCTTCAGTCCACAATGGGTTGTTTTTTTTACATTGAAACCACACAATTGAAACGCTCCTGCTTTGTTTCACATGGTTTGACAGACCGTGCTAATATGCAAGTGTATTTTTGGATATTTTTGAGTTTATTATGCCAGTGAACTACATAGCTATCTCATCACTTTTTGTAAAACAAGTAAGATTGACAAGTGTTAAAGGAAGTATTTATCAGAATATATTGTCATACAAAGGGATGCAATAGAATAGATACTAGAGCTCCACACAGTACACAATATATTTGTGGGTGGGTGAGTTTATTGTGAAGGATGAAAGAGACCTGCTAGTCCTTCTCCTGTCTGATTGTCTGTAAAAGTTTTTTTAGGGGGGGCCTTGGATGGAGGCGAGTGGTGCTGACAGGATCTGAAGTGGGTCGTCCACTGACCTCAGCCCCCTGGAGCACGGTGGGTCTGGGCCAGAGTGGAGGAGAGCCGTGCCCTGCTGAGACACTGAGTCTGGTCTGGAGGTAATGGGCAGAGGGAAAAGAGTCTTGCCTGTGGCGTGGCACAAAAAGAATTGCTGCCATCTTTCTGCTCCTCTGCCTCACAGTGAGAATCTAGTCTGGAGGGCCAGATAACAAAGGCACAGGACCACAAACTAAAGCAAAATGGAGAATTGCCCAAGAAAAAAAAAACCCTGTCTGTTAATATCATGTCATTTATGATGATTTGGCTGAATGCATGATGAGGTCATTCTCATTTCAGTATTAATGTCTACCCAGACACATGAGCAGGGAAATGACAACATCCAAAGTGGAACATTTTCTTTTATTTCTTTACTTCGCTCACACTCTTCTCTAGAGTAACGGCACATGATCCAAATCTTTTTCCAACACTCTTGGCCTGCAGTGACCATCATACATTAATGTCATCCACCAAGAAGTGTTCCACAAAACAGAGAGAACTGGATGCAGCCTGACAGCCTTTGCATGTCATCCAACTTTCATCACTACTGAAGGGTAACGTACTGTGGGCAACTGAGAGCAGTGTTTTTCTGTCCTTGACACTGAGAGGTACAAGTAAATAACTAATGACAAAGCCACTAAGTTCTTCTGCTATGTCTTCACTTTATTTTTTCTATTTAAATGTCTGGGGGAAAGGTTGCTGCTTTGTCACCCCCACAGAGAATCAACAGACAATGAACTAAAGACCACTACAACCATGCTTCATCAGTCGTGTATACACCCCATCAATGTTTTCCTATAAGTACAATGTATGTGACCATGTTTATAGGGCACTACAGGATCTGTGGGTTGAGCTAAGTAATTTAGATTTCCTCTGGGATCAATATTCCGCCATCATGGATCTTATACAGAGCATAAGATCCATGATGGCGGATGCTCTTTTAGTCAACATGAATGTAGTCTCTTGCCCACCAGTAGTGCTGGGTTTGTACGTTGTGGTTATAGTGGGCAGATGAGGATGTAAGACGATATGCCCAACCTTAACAGCATCCTGAGGAGGAAGTGCTCACCAAGAAGCCCACAAAGCATGATCAGTTAAAACAGATCTGTCTCGCCTCTACTCAACTTATGGCTAAACATTTTCACTTGCGGACATTTTAATACTTATATTCCACCGAATTCAATTTAAGTCAGCATAACTGCTGAAAACCAGTGAATCAGCAGACCTTTTCATCCAAACCAATCCTGAATGTGTTTGGATGGGACCTGTAAAAAAAAAAAAGGAAAAGGAGAGCATAATTAGGTCAAAGCAGTAGGAAACTGTTGAGCTGCGTTGAGCTTCATCTTGCCTTGCCCTGTTTGAACATGTCACCTGCATGCAAATGAATCTCTTTCTTGTCCATCAGAGAAACTACTTGAATTCATTGATGCCATTGTCTCGTATTAGATACAATCAGTCTGGTGAGTGGGTGGGTGGGGAGGCAAGATGAGGGGCCCACAGAGATTAAACAGACGCCTTGCCACGACTGTTCCAAAAGCAAAATAAGAATCCATTCATCCAATTAGGAACTGTGGAATATTCCAACATGAGTTGGACAAGAGCTTCTCTACTAATTTGCGCTCTGCTTCAACTTAAATATCCTAATAGACTGGACGACATTACAGGCCACATCAAAGTCTGCAGGACTTTAAAAAACAAATAAGTCGGAATGATGGGGTGGCATAACAAATTTCGAGCGAGAAGGAAATAAGGGTATACAGAGTGAAATTTCACTACCATTACCCATTAGTCTGGCTTGTGTGTGTTACATTACATCATTATATTTTTTCAGTCAGTAATGAGATTTACTCTTCAGCCTTTTTTTGCACAAGGCAGAATTCATGTACGTAAAGACGCACACCACGCCTCGCATCTCTAACCTCGAGATGATGAGATATTCCAAAGCACTTTTTTTTTTCCCTCCCCCCTCCAGCCCTTCTTTCTCCTTGGCATAAAATGAGTTTAGCTTTTCAACTTTGATTAACACCCAATGTTCCCCATCCTGCCGAGCACCTCTCTCCATGTCTGTTTGATGAATCTGGCCCCGTTTGTTTCCCTGCTCCTCCTGGTGTGTGATGCATGACAGTGCTCCCCCTCAAAATGCAGCTTTATTCCACACGGGGGAAGGAGGCAGAGAAGGCACTAGTTTTCTCTTTTCACAGAGGACCTCAAAACCTTGTGGAAAAGAAAGGAAGACACACAGATGAATGCCAATTGCAGAGGCAAAAAGAAGCAGCTGATAGCGGCCAAGTACCAATGTAACGCATGCTGGAAAGTAAACAAGAAAGGGATGTGTACCTTGGAGCTCTGGATAAACTCTTAACCCTATAGGTGAATTGTATTTGGTGTCCCGCAGACACATCATGTCACACAATATTAGTTTATCCACTCTGTCTTCTGTGAGCCATTCGCTTTTATTTCACCCAGTGCTAGTCATTTTCACGGGTTAGCCATTTCTGCTGCTTACCTTCCTGTCAAGTCAGTAATGGAAAGCGCTTTGGGATATACAACAATGAGACCATCCTCTTCTTTAACCAGAGACCTGGGGGGTGTGGGAAGGGGGGTAGGGATGGGGTGCACATCCCTACATCTAGGTGCACAATGGGGCCTCTGATGCCATGCTGGTGGTAATTTGTTCCGAAACAGGGGAGAAATATTGCTGTGCTGTCACTGCAGTGTCAAGCCTCAGACTGCAGGACAGATTTCGCTGACACGTCCATATCCTCTAGGAAAGTCTCAACTCAGAGCTACTCCCAAAAGGGCTCAGACAAGGAAGGAGAAACACAGAGAATTACATTACATTACATTACAGGCATTTTGCAGGCGCTTTTATCCATAGGTAGGCAAAAGAACTACTAGTCACCAGAAATTGTAAGTGCATTTCCTTCCTAAACAAGCATCCAAGAGCAGAACCAGTGCTAAGGTAAAAGTGCAATAAGTTAGCTACATACTTTTTTTAAAACAAATGAGACAAATAAGTGAAGCATATAAGCAAGTGCTAAGAGGAAGGGTCAGGGTAGTGTACACACTTAAGTTAGAGTATATAGATACAGTATATAGTGAAGTGGAACAACAGTTACTGACTTCACTTTCTGACACAGTGCTGTATAAGCTGCCACCAGAATACAACAAGGCAATAAGGCAATTAGAATAAGCTACACTGTGTGCCTCTCCAATGAACGCCTCCTCTCCCCTGTATTGCAGCCAAACACAGCCACCATCCAGAAATCAATGAAGCGCCCCTCATAAAGGGATTGTCAAATTCAAGTCGGTGCAATTTGTTTTGTGATAACTCTGCAGGCTCATGCATGGAATCAATATGAAGGGCTGTGGCAAAAAGGGGGGGGTGAATATTTATTGATTCACACACAGTGGCATTGCTGAATGCAGGAAGTGTTTACTGCT
This sequence comes from Monocentris japonica, assembly GCA_900323365.1. Classification (NCBI taxonomy): domain Eukaryota; kingdom Metazoa; phylum Chordata; class Actinopteri; order Trachichthyiformes; family Monocentridae; genus Monocentris; species Monocentris japonica. The sequence goes on from OOFE01016038.1 coordinate 7,216, forward strand.
GATCATATGTATGTTTAGATAACTTTTAAGGTGAGTGTATTTTAGAGGACTCAGTGAGGTGGAGGCTGTTCATTCACTAAAAGAAACAAAGAAAGTGATATAATACTGCCATCCACTCATTTGCCCTGCAGCTTGACCTTCTCAGACAAACACTCCACAGCTTTAAAACTCATAAATCACAGGGCAGACATGGAAGGTTGGCCAGTAATTGTGATTAAAAACACAACCTGCAGAGTTAGCCTTATAAAAGCTTAATGAAACACAAGTTTCCAGGCAGCAATCCATTGCCTAAACCTGCCTTGGAATTCACCTTTCCCTCTTCTGTTCGGCTTCCACGATGATCCCTTGACCTCTTCCATGATATGTCCATCAGTCAAAATGGTAGATTGTAAATGCGCTCCCAGATTGGAGTATAAATTTGCAATAGGGCATCTTAAGGTTACTTTATTTATGTACCATCAATATCCCCATCTTATGTAACACCTTGCATGCGTGGCGGCAAAGCATCCTTTCATTTTGTTTGTTTTTTCCATAAACATGGGTCTCTTCTTAATATAAGAGTGAGTGAAACATCATGTGGTTATAGTCAGCATACTGGTAACACGTCGGATAGTCAGATTTTATCATACTGACATGAAATGTCAACCATGACGGATATAAGTCAATTATCACAAAGGGCAGTGTTTTTTCCTCCCGTCTCCGTTCCATTTTAAAAAACTGCAATGAAAAATAGCAGCCAGCTCTCCCCTCTGTGGAAAATCATTACACAATCTGAGAGAGAATAGAATATTCTGTGCCCAGGCTTGCCTCCTGTTATTGCACCATTAATAACTTTGCTGCTGCCAACAAGACAACACCAAGCTTGGTTGGAGAGAAGCCGGCTAATGCAGTCAGTAAATTAAAACCATCGGTGTTCATTTTCATAAGAAAGACCGATCCCCGTTGTCAGAGGTTGGGCTTTTGTTTTTTATTTCTCTTATCCTCCTACCCAGTACATCTATTTGTGTTGTACTTTTGAAAGAATTACTGCATTTCCCACAGAGCAAACAACCCCCATACCCGCACCGTGCACCAAACCACGTTCATGCTGCTGATATTAATGATAGATCGAATAATAGGACTACTGTAGAGAAGCTGAAATTACGAGGTGTGAAATAAGCTAGGTTGTTTAATAAGAATAATTATATAGAAATTCTTCTTCATGGAAATTAACATCACACAAAGGATCGTGTACTTGTTTTATCCGGACCTATTATGAGAAAGAAAAAAACTATAGTGACACCTTATCTTGCCAATCATCTCCACATACTCGTTACTGTTTCTCCTCCTCTCAAACTCGGTTTGATCAAAGAACTTTTAACGTTAAATTAAAAGCAAATGCCACATAAAGCCGACATCACGTTAGCTCCTTCAGAAGTTGGATTCAATTATGGAGAATTTGATGTATGGTTGTTATGGAAACTACACTCGATGCTCTTTAAAACAAATACACTTTGCTTATAGAAAACAGAACCAGCATTATGAGTCAGGTCCAAAATGGCCTTCTAGAAATTTAGGGCATATTTTCTGGAGGGCAAATGTTAGATAAAAATTGCATATACTTATGACATATTGGTTTATCTATGTTTCCTTTTTTTGTTAGCGCTTCAGACTAAAAGCAGAAGAAAACATCAGGAGCATAACCAAGCAAAATTTTGCAGGGAGACCACAACTCCTAATCTGTGAAATTGGATGAATTTAAGTTGCCGACCAAATGGGATTAAATTGTATTGGCTGCAGTTAGCTGAGACGGGAGCATGTGTGAAAAGAGTGGATACGGATGTTACAGTATTAGAGAGGCCCCCATATATTTTAACCAGGAAACACAGTGGAGAGCATCCAGTGGGAGTCAATGGGCTCAGGGAGTCTGAAGTGCCAGCTCAAGAGAGAGGGCTTAACAAAGGCTGTGTGGGAGGGCTTCTGTACAGTGTGTGCTCATGAAGTGGAGCATTGTCTCGAGTTTTCCCCCAATTGCCAACCCACACGTGTAGTCACAAACCTACCACCATAGATACACCTAATCACCATGAAATGGTCTTCCTCCCCTGCAAGTCAGTGAACTATGTAATTTCGCACAGAGGACAGTAAGACAATGTGATCTTAACCTCTCTAAGTGGAAGCAGACCCAAACTAAAGCACTTTAAAACACACTTTAAGAGCACATGGCAAGAGCATATTATAAATTACTCTTGCCATTTGACTTGCACTGCCTTTTATCTGAGCAAGATGAACTGCGGGGGGTTTTGGACATGTCCAGACCTTGTGAGATGACAGGGACTTGCTGGTGATTGCTGGCTGATGTTTACCAAAGCCAGAAGACTGACACATTTCACACATGCAAAGCACTTGATTCCATTGATTCATGTGTTTTTAAAGCGGTATACCAATGCAATATATAAAATGACTCAGGTTTTCATTATGGTAGTGAGCAGCAGCTAATCCAAAAATCATAATTTGTAACACTCCATGCCTATTAGGTGGTATCTCAGGCATTATGGGCTGAAGTAATTAACTCGAGCAACCCAAGGGTAAAGGTGTTCATGGTACATATGAGGGGTAAGCCAGTCAAACTGGGGCTAATAATGAAATCAGATACAGTCCCTGTGGTGGGTCACGTGCTACTCAGCCTGGCCATAGCTTGCATGAAGTGTGCACTGCTGTCAATTAAAAGGCTGCATCAAATGGTGAAATTACCAATGACTAATTATCCCCTGAACTTTAATGAGACTTAATGCACAAGATCATAAAAAGGATTATTCTGTGTAGTTAATCCTTGAAGCTGACAACTGAAAATATATTTTCCTCTGTGTATTTGTAAGATGATTATTCTCACAGTTAGCTAATGGTATTAACAGATTCAAATCTTAACAAACGCACTCTGTCTTTTACCCTCTCGCATTGGGTCAAAAGAACACAGACTTAAACGTGGGCATTGACTTCCAAAAATAATGAGTTTCTCTCCTGACTTGATAATTGAAGATATAATGAGAGAAAGAGAGAGAGTGCCCCATTTTTTTTTGCCATAGCCCTGGGGGCTGGGCACATACACCCTCAGCGTTGCAACCTACTTTTTACACCCCTCCCTGGAAAAAAAAGGCCCAAAGTGTCCTGAGCCCAAATCCAATCTGTTCCTTGTGACACCATTGTCTTTCCCACTCTGGGGCTGCCGTAAGAACAGCCCTGCTACTTCTTAAATGTCCTGCGCCACTGTTTGTCTCTGTGTTCTAATGTTGACTGTGAGTACACAAATTACTGCTAAGTAAACATGTAGACATGGAAGCAAGAAGCAGAGAAACAAATCATGAAACAATAGGCAGTGCAGTCAGTGGGCCACACAATGCCTGCATCCTATTCTATGGAGATGCAGAGGAAATTTCCTTATCATCGGGCAGTGTTGGAAATTATTCTTTTATGTCTCTGCATTGCTTCTTTACTACTATACTTGCTCACGCTGAATGGCGTTTTGTTTAATATGAATGTTCTATCAGCTCAATTCATACGCGAGAGATATAAAAGTGAAATTATTTAGTTAGTGTTTTTTTCTCCCTTGCCTTTCTTGGGGATGAACCTCTGTCACACTTATCACTTGTGCATCTACATTGTAAATTAAATTGAACAAGGGCATAGCATTAGGTTGCAAATTAAAGACCTTCGAAAAGCATTCAAATAATAATATGGAGTGGAAAACCAAGGGGGCGTTCGGAAAAATATTGAAGTTTTGCTTGGCTGCCTTTATGAAGCCCTCATAAAAATATTCTAGGACTTTTGTCAACATGTTGATGTAATATATTGCTCTCATTTGGAAATGTTGTCATCTGAGAGAAGGTGTTCTTTTGTAGCAAATACTGACTCATTGGAAATAATTGTTTGTGCCGTCAATTGCCAAATTTAATCCACTAGTAAACATCAGTCCCTTTCTGCTGCAAATGGTTTTCTCCCATTTTGTGGTGAGATGACACTTTCAACACCGGTCACATTTCCTTCAGGGTTCCATTCAGACATAATATAAAAGCATATATATCATCTTTCATTACAGCTGATATTTCTCATTTCTCTAAATAATGATGCATCTGCCTACTTCTCCATTTGATTTTCCCCTGGCATTAACACAGTGTTTCTCACATGTAGATGTACAGATGGATATCTAAATCAAACTGTGATGACTATATATCCAGTTTATGGATTGTTCAGAGATATTTATTATGTTTACATTCTGAAATATGATATATATATGATATATGAGTGGAAGCTTTGCACAAATATTGAAATACTACACCTGTAAATATTAGTTTTGCAAGATTGTGATAATGGGCTCCATTATGTAATATTGATATATAATTAAAAATCCAAATATGAACATGTAGCTAAGTAACAATACATTCACAATGAACAGCTTCAAGCAGTTACTTGAGGCAGAACACATTCCTTTAGTAACCTTATAGTCTAAATTGCTTCTTCGCTCAAATAGGCTTGTTTTTAATAGGAACAGACACATACTGTATCTCATCGCGAAGAATCAAATGATAATCCAATTCAAGTTCAGGGCGGCATGCTTTCTCTGTGAGCTGTGATTTATTGTTATCAAAAGCCCATTCCACGCTCATCTCTCTGCGTACATGCGACACCTTTTGTTTACCAGAGCTATCATTTCTCTGTCAATCACACAGTAGCCATGTTACTTTTAGAAAACACACTCAGCTTGAAAGAGAGTGCGTGTGAGAGAGAGAGAGGGAGAGAGAGAGAAAGAGAGAGAGAGAGGGAGAGAGAGGGAGAGACTATAGAACCACAATTTATTATACCATTGCAATGACACATGATGATAACTGTCTTCGGCTTAAGACAGCTTTATCTTGTGTATATGAGAGAGAGACAGAGAGAGACAGAGAGAGACAGCGATATGGAACATTTCTCTTCTTTCATCTGTTTATGTTTCTATCAATAACTCTCGGCATGACAGTAATTGCTGCCAGCAGGTTACAAATTCAATTAAATTTTCTTGGATACATGCAAAAGTGTTTATTTCTTGATAGCACAGATAGACTTATATGCATAAAAAGAGCTTGAAATGTAACATCCTGTGTGTTTCAATCCAGTGTAACACTCACTGGTTGTGTGTAACACGCAACCAGGAGTCCTTTCTTTTCAAGGCTTGTTCCAGAGAGAGCCATGTGCTGTTTTAACAGTCAAGAGAAGCAATTAAAAGCTGGCAGAGGGTTAACTAACACCCAGTGGAGTAAAATCGATGAGCAGCACACTGCTTGAACTAATCACAGTACTGAGGGTGAAGCCAGGCAGAAGACATGAAAAGTACAGGAAGCAATGACAGAGCTAATGGTTTGGAAAATGCTGCTGATGAATGAGGAGAAGAGGTTGTAACTCTGTTCCACTAACCTTGCTTGCAACCAAGGGGCACAGTGATGAGCAGCACTTGATACTGTGGCTTTCTTTTAGATGAAATGGATGGATGCATGGATGGATGGATGGATGGATGGCTGGATGGATGGATGGACAGACAGATGGATGGATGGGTTTACATGTCCATCCAGCAGTGTTCTGTGAATGCCAGGCAGACTTTTGCTCCATACATTTTCTCATCGTAGCCAAAAGAAATAATACAGAAAGATACTTTGCTGTCGCCAGGCAATGCTGACGTTAACTAGTATATGCCTGTGCAGTCATTAAGCCAAGCTGTCACAGAAACAAAATGCTTCCATACCATTTTCCACTATCTCTTTTGAGCAAATTGCTGCTTAGAGCTTCTGAATGCACTTTTTTTCACTCGCCCCAGTGAGTAGTGTCAGTTATCATTTTGGGAACAGACTAATGAAACCTCTCAGCATTAACACATAGGACCACTGAAGAATGTTCTATTTGCATCAGGTCATTGTTTGATTCATAAAAGAAGGAAAAAAAAACCTTCGAAGGAGCAGGAAAAAGTCTCCCTTTCCTATCGTAGACAGCGGTCTTGGCACAAGAGTAAACAATGTAGCGCTATACAGCTCGGAGACTTCACGGAGCCATCGTCATGGCAACCCCATTTTCTCGTCATATCTTTAATGAAAAGGTAATGAGAGAAACATAACAGTCCCAACTTCATTACCGGAGCAAGACTCAGCAATAAAAACTAAATCAGGGAGCCTGTCATTTGCAGGAGCAGCAGCAGAAGCAGGCCTGCTGTATGTAACAGTGTAAACAGTCTTGGTCATTGAGCAAGAGGAGATGTTTTGAATGAAAGCCAAAGCTAAACATTTATTTTACATATCAACTGCGAAGATTAAAGGTACATATGCTCAAAACACATTTTAAATGTATCAGTACAGATCACATTATTTTCCCCAGGAGCGCAGTGCTGAGCGATCATCAAATGCATGGCTGCTATGTAACAGAGCTAAAGACATGCTGTCTCTGGGGGTACTCTATGTTAGCTCTCTTCACAGTCCCATTACATACATATTTGACAAAGAGCATATTACATACATGAACGAGGGGGAAAAAATGTGAATTCCAAATGATCAAATCCCCTCGGACAGACTTTGCATTTTTGCGCAGGGCCGGGGATCGGTCTTTGCGTTTTACACGAGGAAGAGAATTCTACATTCATCTTGTTTGTTTAATTGGATATGGCCTTTGGAAGAGGTCGCCCTCCGGAAAATGAGATGTGGCCCCTTTTCATCCCTGTGAGGTAAATATGTGTCACATTTGAATCCACACCTCACTGCAGGACAGCTTACCTTGTCGTCCTCTCCTCATTATCACAATAACCTTGTGATCTGGCCAAGTTTTGAGCAGTAATGATGCATGATGTTCTAAAAGCAATTTTAATCTGGGCTGGGGAGATCCATCTGCCAGGTATCAAAGAACTCTTTGGCTGCCTTTAGCGGTGCACTGAAGCCACCGTGAGTCCACCACCAGCCTTCCTCACCTCCTCCCCCCCACAACCCTCAGACATCTCCCAAGCATAATTAGGTAGAGTCTACTGAGATTCACAGAGCAGGCTTTTCACCGAGCTCAGGACTTTAACGCTGCACTGCGTGGCGTTGTGTTATTACGTTTCCATGAGAAGTGAGCCCTGCAGAAAGAAGCAATAGAGGCCCTACTGATCTCTGTCATGGTGATCAACCAGATTTGGCATTTGTCAAGCAGTAATGGAATGTACTCTTGCCCTGCTGTAATTTAAAACAATCTTTCTTTGAGTACATGGCAAGAGGCTGAAAGGTTTAATGCTGTCATTTCGAAGTCACCTGAGTAATAAGTTACAACCAAAAAAAAAAAAAAAAAAAAAGAAAGAAAGGTAAGAATGAAGCCCTGGGCTGTGTCCCAGATTTGCTATGAATACTTGTGCAGAGTAACTGGACCACAGTGTTTATGATGGTATATTAACGCCAAAGCCAACACAGTCCAGACAGGAAGAATGTACAACAGAGCAGCTACAGACAGATGTATGAACACACTCTTCCCTCTTTGTCCTCTCAGATAGGAGGATCATTGCTGGCTGGACACTCTGGCAGCCCAGCCTCATTATCATGTAGCAGTCGCCACAGGTTTAACAAAGAGAAATTTGTTTAGCATTTGTTTATCTGGAAGAGCAGAGACTGGCACGGCAATACTGGCAGTGGTGGTGCTGATGCATGGGCAAGGTGGGTAGACACTCAAGTGGTTGGCGCTCACAATGTGCCCCCACCCCCCTTTTGCACCCCACAGGTGCACAGTATTTTCTACCATGCACATCAAAGAGACAGCAGCAAAGTGAGACACTGAAACACAGAGTGTCACATGGTTTCATCTTCAGTTGTATCCTTAAAAGAGAAGATGCTGTATTATTCATTCCCAGAATATTTGGTTTCATTCATGGGAGAAGCATTTGCATTTGGTGGGCCTGTGGAAGACCCCCTTTGTCCATAACAGCATTCAGCCAGCAGTAGTTTTGGCTGATTGCATTCCCACAAATTAAAAAAATATTTTCCTAATCAATATTTATTAAAAAAAATACTTGAAATAGTTTCTGATGCTTGTAACCAGTCCAGTACAGTAGATTCAACATTTCATGGAAAAGGTCATACTCTGTATGTTCGAAAAAGAAAATTGACTCCAACAAGGGTTTCAAACAAAATCCTAAAAACGGAAACATTGGAGTCATTGGATTGTAGTTGTAGTTATGTGTCCTTGAGTAAAGCATGATTGTGATAATCACCAACAAAATTATACCTCTCTGAGCTGTCCCAAGGTAAAACAAAATATCAAACAGACTTGACTTTCCCCTCTGAAGAATAGGTGTGGCAGCGCCGATTTACTGACAGCTTTTTCATCCTCCTCACAAGCTTGAGGGTGGGGCGTCTGGCTCGTCCTTGACCTTCCCATGAACCAAATATATCAGGAGTCTGTTGCTGAGGAGATTAAAATCATGCAACAATGGGACACCGCAGGTGTGAAAAAGGCCCGGTCTTCCTAAATACACACAACACTAATCGAAAACTGTCTGACAGTTTTGTCTGCACACAGAGGTTTCTCTAATCTTGACATGAACGTAAGAGGCAGATTTTATGCCCAAGATGTGGTGCACTTCCTTATTCAGTTTCCTCTAAGGGAAACAAAGAGGGACAGCCTTGAGTCAGCCACTTTTTTTCTCTAGTGGGATTTATAGAGATTCTGGAGGAGATAAGAGATGTGTGTGTGTACACTGTATGTCATTGAGGCAACAGAGCGTTGCACCATCAGAATGGACTGTGCTAGCCTATCATAGATCCAACGAGGACTGCACCCTGTCTTATTACAGACAGCAGGTGCAGATGGTTAAAGGCAGGTGCTCAGTGAAAAAAAGAAGAAGAAAAAAAGAACAAGCACCTGGTCCCTCTGTTGTAGCAGGCTGGGGCTCCACTCACTGTGATTAGCTTTGTTTCTCCAACAGAGCGCAGCGAGGAACAAGACCTACAACTTCATTAGGGCGGAGCACAGCAGCCCTTCTTTTGCTTTTGTCCTACACTTGACTGCACTAACCTAGAGGAGGACGGGTGGCTGTGGGCAAACTGCTTCTCCTTTTATTAGGAACCGCTGCTCTCTCGCTGGAGTGGTGCCTCTTCGAGAGCAAAGAGGTTTAATCTGATGCATGCTATTTCTACCAAGTCACGACGAGCGAGCATTGGAAAAGCATTTGCCAAATTTCACGAAGATCCACTGAGCGAGTGAGAGACGCCCAGAGCTGACCTGACAAGCAGCAATAAGCTCACTGTTGCAAGCGTTTGGCTGGGATTCAGGTTCAGCATTCTGACCACCCTCCCCCCATGTGCTGTGAGATTGACTGTGCCGCCAGTTTGTCCATGTGCTCTGCCCAGGCAAACCTGTGTAATTATTAACCCCTGCTTGCAGCACCTCCACTTCATTTCAGAGTGTATCTGCAGTGTATCTTCAAGGACATGGAGAGGAAATTAGTGCTAATAGTGTGTTTGTATTGTCAGAGCTCATATGCCCACAGATTTGCTTTATTCATGGCCTCACTTCATCTGCCAGCCAACCATTGAATAATTGAAGGAATTATCAGGCTAGGGGATCCAAAGCCCCTCAGAAATGTGTCATGCCCCTGAGCAAAGCCCACAGGAAAAAAAAGGAAAAGAGGGGCCTCCTAATTCAGTGCTGTGTGCGAACACCCATAAAACACAACCCACATGGAGCATTCCACCTACATACAAAGACACTCACAGACACACAGATGCACACACACACACACACACACACAAACACGAAGCACAAAGGTTGATGATGCCACCAATGGCAAGCTTTGACTGGCAGAATATCAATACCCCAAACAAGCGGGAGCCTATACATGTCAGATAAATTTATGATTCTCCCCAAATACTCCTCTCCTATTTTGCTCTGCATCAGAATGGATGTTTTTGATGTAGCCAGATTTCAACATGCGGTTTGGCCAGTGTCCCTCATACATCCACAAAGAATGTGACTGACGCAACATTAATCTCCAAACAAAAAGACTGGCATAACTACTCCTCACAATTTCAGGGCTATGAGGTGGCAACGTCAGCCTTGATTTCTCACTGTTCCTTCACAAGCTGTTCCATTTTCTCTGAATTCCCATTTAGATCAAACAAAACACTTCCGAAAGGAGGTGAAATTATACCGTTTAAATCCATGACGCACACGCACACAGGGGACGTCCTTCTCATTTTCTAAACAGAAACTCATGGCAAGAACTTTAAATTTGCCGTATTAAGGCGTGACCTACATGGGAGAAAGCCAAGCACCAAACTCCAGCTCCCAGCAACATCCTTGACTATTCAGTTTTCCAAAATGTAATGCATGAACATTAACGAGGAGAGAGTTTCTCTTCTACAAACATAATTCTCTTGTGGGCGGTGCACGCATCCCTTCCCGAAGCACAGGTTAGAGTACATAGCACATCCTTCAAGGTGAAAAGCATGTAATAATGATTAGGAAGATAATTCAGTGCTCAAGGTTTTCACTGATGCACGGTTTCGTTTGGTATATGAACACTTTTTTACATTTGGCCTTATCGATGCCAGCCGGAGGTTGTAACATAATATAATCTCTCTGACACTGACATATGAAATGCATTCCTTGGCTGTCATTCATGAATAATGGGAACTGTTTGGAGAAGAACAACTCTGAGGTCTATTTTCAAATAGGTTGGTAGTGCTGCAAACCAACTACCTCGCAGTTGGCGTTGAGCGGAAAGACATCGAGAAACACATCTCCCGTGAACATATTTCTCACAATTCTTGATGGATGCTCTAACCTGTATTGCTTTTTTTTTAACATCACATATACTGTACAGCAAGAAAAACAGAAGAACCAGAGGAACCAGATTTTTTGAAGCTGATTATGGTATGAGATAGTGCATGAGGACAAAAAGAGAATTAAAAAAACAAATCCACATCGCTGCATTGATCTTAACATTTATCAGAAGATACAAATGTGTTGCATGATAGTTTATTGCGTAACAATTGTGTTGAGATGCTGTTTAGCTCCCTCTGACCATGAGCTAGGGGTCATTCAGCTGTGTCCACTGTGAGTGTGAAAGTGTAGTCTATTCTCTGTGTGAGCTGGGGGGCCTTGTTAGGGGTGGCAGGCCAGGGGACAGCTCATGCAGACAGCTCAGAGAGAGTTGGAGCCCTCACAAGACCCAGAGACATACCAGTGTTTTCCACATGATTGCAGGCCATACGTTGGTGTGATCAGGATAGTGTTTTTTCTCACCCAACATCTTTTTTTCTTTCTTTCTTTTTCTTTTTCAATAGGACCAAAAGTTATATCTGCTCAGTCATGTGCAGTTTTCATAAGTATCCTTAAGATTTAAGCATTAATAATAGTATCAAGAGACAATGCCTTGTGAGATTAGGAAAACTGTTATTACATATTAGCCCTCTAAATATGTGACACATAACCTTTACTGACTGCTAATAGAAGTTACGTAATAAACACGGTGCTTTAATGGACCTTTCAACATATTTCATTTTTCCTTATCGGCTAAATATTTTGGGGCTTTCATACACATTTAAAGAGTGGCTTCCCACATTCCAAAAGTGCTGCGCTTTATTATCTTTGTGCAGTGAGGCTGTTCTTTCACATTTAGGCTAAGTAAAACCTGGACACATAGACAGACTGGCATGCATCACAAAGTGTGACACCCTTCCCCCCAGCAAGGGACTGTTCATACCCAACCCAACTTTCCCCTGAGTTCAACCCCATCTGTTCCTTTGGTAGAAAAGGGAATAGAGAGGAGGAGGAGAAAGGGGGAGGGGGATGCTGAGGTGAGGAGAAAATCAGGGTGGGATCTGGAGACAGCCCTAGGAGAGATATAGGAGGAGGAGGGGCTAAGAAG
>OOFE01016038.1:19125-41852 GCA_900323365.1 Monocentris japonica
AGGGGGAAAGCTGGTACGGTGGGGAGGGAGAGACAGTTGTGGAGATGATAACAGGGGTGAGAGAAATGGAGGAGGAACGGAGGGAGAGAGGGGGCCAGACAGATACCAAAGCCTGGCCACTTGATGAATTCCTTGTCTAGTGCTCCTGACTGTAGTCTCATAAGCAGGTGTGGTTGTTTTTTTGCTCAGAAGAGGAGATTAAATGGGCAACTGAAATGCCAGATAGAGATAGAGATTGAGAGGTGGAAAGGGTTCTTAGTTTCATTTCATGAAGATGCAGCCTTGTGATCATTCCCCACATAGAAACAGAGACACTGAAAAAAAGGGCTCTATTGCTACAGCTGTAGTACAAATGAATCAAAAGGCCCATGGTCAAGTAGTATCCTGTGGTTTTTCCCAGGCCAGTTTAGCCTGTCTGTACAGTTCTTGTCAGTGAGCAATACAAGAGATATGTAGAGTTGAACATGAGCAGAAGATGCTTTTATCTGTCACAATTCTCTGGCAGCTACCAGCACCATGTCCGATCTCCTTTATAGTTTTTTCTTCTCCTTGACAAAGGCTGCCATGGCACGTACGCTTCCTGTCACTTTCCCAGGCTCAAAATGGTGGAGGTGGCCGGGCAGCCGCTCTGTCACTTCTGTGTGGCCATGCGTGGGACAGCCTCTTCCCTCCCCCTGACCTTACAGCTGCCACTCAGACTGACATCACCAGAGAACCCCTTGTTTTGTCTCCAAAAGCCCCCTGAGCCAAAGGTCAAGGTTCAGCTTGCGGCGGGGTGAGAGAGGGACCTTGTCATGCCTCTTCCACTGCCACATATGGAGATGCTACATGAAACAAATTAGTGGGCTGTGTGTTTGTTGGTAGAATTGCCTGTGGTGCGACAAACACATCCCCTCCTCCACCCACACTATTTGTTTATCAGGTATTTAGTCAATAACTAAGAGCTGCATTATGCATGGAGCTACACAATACTTAATTACACTTGCATGATGTGGATGCCTTATTCAAACTAGGCCTGTTTGATACGTGGACTATTCTCAACAGAAGACGAGTAATTACTGTATTTCCATTCGGCATAGAGACTCCTGCTTACAAGTATAACCATGGGGGGATAACGGCTGTAAAGTCAAGGATACTTGTTCTATCATCGTCTCCGAGAGTCTGTTTTTACTGCAGACTTACATCGTTCCCCGTCACACAAAGAGAGAGTTTCTTTTTCTCCGTGGTATAATGACTGCATGAAAGCTTGGGTTTGTGAATTCCACATCCTATTTACCTCTCCCCAACATTAAAGATCCTCAGCGAGAAGCACTTTGCTTGAAACTATTTGATGATGAACCTTTTGAAATATCGATTTGAATGTGAAATTGAGAGGCAGTCAGTGGCGAAGGCATCAGTCAGTGTTTTTCTCTTTTAATCCCAACTTCTTTATCTGAGGGCATGAAGAGAAGCAGGAGAAGAGTAAGGAAGGGAGAGAGAGAGATGCATGTGTGCACATCTGTTTACGTTTGAGCGTGTGTGTTTGTATGCGCGCGCTCATTTGTGTGTGTCTTGCAGGGTGAGGTGAGACTGCTTGATTTTTGAACCACTGTAAACAAGCAAGAGCCTTGTTAACGATGCCACTCAGAGTTAATGTGCAAAACAACTTTCAACTCAAAATCCGCTTTTCAGGGAATTCTGAATTCCAGGCTGATTAGTGTGGAATAAATGCTGATCCACACTCTACTGAGTATGGCAGTCGAATCTTTGGTAGCCCCTTCAAATTCCCTTTCAGACACAGAGAAACATAGTACATTGCCGGTGTATACCTTGGCAAATATATTTTCACAACCTGTCACTTCAGAATAAATAACCACATGTCAGCCTTTTCCATGTTGAGTAGACCTCTCACAACAGGGGGCACTTACAGTATGTGGAACTATGTATTTTTCTCCTCCCTTTTCTTGACAACCCACAGAAATGCAACACAAAGTCAACCATGACGAAACTACCTACCAACGATACCACAGATACCTATGAAAAATGACACATTACCCGTCAAATATTGCCCATTAAAGTATCATTGCATGTATAAGCACTGAGCCACAACATGCTGTAGTTGCCCTCACATTTCCCTGCATTTTGAAAGTAGTTAAAGCATAAAGGTATTATGTTCCCGTGCTGCACCACATGCCTCTGAATTGATTAACACAGATCCAGAGAATGGTGTTAACTTAAGATGTTGCTCCTGGCATTCTGCAGTTCAGACCATAGCTTAATTCAAATGTCCTTTACTTTTACAATTGCAACAGATGCTAATAAATAGATGATAGATGATACGTGGTTTGATTCATCACCACTGGATCACCTTACATGTTGCCGTCTTCATAAGTACTTCATAAGTATCAGCCAGGCTGCACTCTAAGACATATATTGTGAATATTGGCTCATAAACTGGGATGAATACAAGCAACATTGAGCAACTGGCACCACTGAGCAACAGACTATAGAGATTGGCGACTGTTGGTCCATAAATCTCTATTTAGGACTATTTTGGAGTAGTTCCATGTGTTGAGGTTGCCCTCTGCTGGCTCCTTTTTCTGTAACATATAGGAATATGACGCCTTGATATATAAGGAATATACTGGGCCTTCTTGGATCCACAATCCTATGTTCCTATGTAGTTGTGACACAGGCCAAATGATTTCTAATTACACTTTAATACAGTGGTGAGACTTAAATGGGCTGTAGGTGTGACTACTACTACTATTGTATTGTAATAGGTAGTTCAAGTTGCTAATACACCTGTTCATCAGTAAAATATATCAGAGCATGATTCCCATTATGCAGTACATTATGATGGTTGGTCGCATGGTTGGTTAAAAAACTCAAGCCAAGATTCACCCACCTCCCACACAAACCATGCAAATGTCACCAGCTAATGCAAGCAACGCAACTGCATTAGACCTGTTGGGTGGCAAGACAAGGGCAAAATAAATGGTGTAGAGTTTCAGTCGGAGGGTATGAAGGGCATTGTCTCCTGGACAGACTTTGTGAGTTGGGAATGTGAGGCAATATCAAGGTACACCAGAGTGGGAAGGAGGAATGGGATGCAGGAAGCCATTCCGTCCTCATGAGTCCTCTCCATGGCAACTGATCAATACTGTTGAAGTAATGTGATTGTTTATTCCTTTTCCTGAGTCTGTCTTGGCTGTGCTGAAACCACTTCACTCACTCTCTATTTCTACAAGGGCAGACAAAGAATGTTACAGCATATAAATCTTACAATGGACCATTTTTACAATGCAGTGTGATTATTATATGTACTGTGAGAAATATAAACATAAAGTACAATGGAAACAATGAAACAACCTCAGTTACACATAAATGGGAACTATTCATCCCTCATATAAGATCTGACTCACAGAAAGCAGTGTCTTTTCTTTTATCACAGGGGAAAGCTTCAAATAATATTGTCCATTGTGTAAATGTTCTCTTTCTATGAACACGTTTAAAGCAATGTCATACTATTATACTAGGTCTCATGATATTTTCCTTGGTTAAGACATTGGTGACGGACCAAAAGGGTTTGAGCTGGCTGAATCTCGATAGTACTTTTAAATGCAACCCACTATCTACATGCAGCAGTTTGTTGAACTAACCCCTTGGCACTGAACAGAGACGCATGCACACACACACGCACACGCACACGCACACACACACACACACACACACACACATAAGATGCTATGGGTGATTTATTTGGAGATTTTATGCTTTTCCACACAGCTCCAGGACCTCAATAAGGCAACAGGACCTCGAGTTATTTTCACATCCTGGCAGGGTTTGGAGATTTTGCTATATTAATGTGCTGCAGGAGTTTCATCCCATTCTCCTGTTTCTGAAGTGCCTCCCATGTGGATTCCTGTGCCACGACACGGAAGGTCTTTGTAACTCTCTGGGGCTGCTGTGGCTCGGGCTCCATCAGCGTGACTGATCTCATTTTTCCGAGTCTCCTCCAAGAGGCCTGTGGTGTACAAACCGGGGCTCTAACAGCAGCACTGTTTGTGCAACAGCACAGATCATTGAGCAGTAATACCATGGCAGCAAGGGACATGCATGTCTGAATAGCAATATGCATTTATGATTCCCATGTATGGGGAACTCCAGGGTGCCGGAGATGTATGGAGCTTCATAATGGGAAAAACAAATAGATCACAGCACTGCATCATCTTGTGCACTGGGTCTGAACTTAGGCTATCAATAACTCCTTTTGAGATGTCAGCCACACAGCAATGTACCACAGTGACAAACATATGGTATATGAGACACACAAGCAACATTTTAAGCAATGACATAATTTGAACGCTTCTCTTGGAGTGAGTAGTAATAATACGTCATAAATTTACTGCTAATGCCAAATTTCAGGGTGTCAAATTTGTGACTGGACTTTTGTTGACCCATGAAGCAAGCAATTATACCCCCTCCTAGTTGTTCATTCAAATCCCAGCTATACCATGAAAATTACAAAGCATCATCTACTATCGATTCAGGAAAACAAGTGCACATCTTCAACAGAGAAAGATTAATAAGTGCATTTATTTGTATGCTGGTATTGCCTTGACAGAAAGAGAGGCTCATTCAGTAAGTGTGTGAGCAGACTCGTCACATTTTTCCCCTGACATCCTTTTCTGTAGCTCCACTTACCATGACATTTTGTTACTTTGCTTGTAATTGATTTCTACTTCAATTTATTAATACAGCCTATGGAGCGCCTGGAGCACAACGCCAGTTATCTGGGGCCCACCAGGAGCTTAATCTCCTAAGATGAGCTGAATTAATACGAGAGTCCTCAAGTAACATATTGATTACTGAATCAATGTCTGTTTCTTTGCACCATGCTCAAATGATTAGGGTAAAATGGAACAGCATTAAGAAATAAGACCTGTTCCTTGTTCAATCTCTTTGCTTCGATCTAGATTTCAATAGGTTTTGTTTCTGATTGATACAGTGTGTAACTTTTGAACACAACCTGTCATAGAAAGATGGAATTCAAAGAAACATATCACTGGATCTAGATTCTCTGCCTCCAGGCTTTATTGACAAAGCTTTTCCTTTTTACATCTAAATCAGTGGCAGTAGTCCAAAAGCTGGGATTGCAAGGGGCCCATCACAACAAGTAATACATTAAGGCTGTCATGGTTTCCAAACTTCATGACATTTCTTTGGATTTGAGCTTCTGCAGGTGATTCAGAGTGAAACCATTGCTTCATACATTAGGTGCAGATGTGCTCTCTGGATTCTGGCTGCCCAGATAGTCAAACCAATAAGAGGATAAGGTCATGGGGCCCGCATACAAACTTCCATCCTCATCATGGGGCCACAAGTGGATATGGCAATAATTGTGTCTCCTTCCTAGTAACATCTTGTGCTCCAAATCCTTGCAAACAAGAGAGATAACTGAAAATCAATCATCAACTGTCTCTACTCATATGTTCTTTACAAAGGAAAGGGAATGAATCCCAGAGTCTCAATCTGATATGTACAATAGCCCAAAATGATATCCTGTGCTTATACCATCAAAAATGCTGACACTGCTTTTTAACATCCTTAGTGCTACTAGAACATACATTATGCAATACGCTGCATGTCTTGGAGCACTTAGACTTGCCTGATGTTCACTGGTGATGATAGGAGACCCCTGTTGGCATGTCAGTGTCATTAGGCGTGGACACTGGTTATGGGGATCTTATTTTTCTGAATCTGTGGTAACCCAATGAAAGGAAACCACAGAGGATAAAAGAGACTTGAAATCATTTTGTAAATATAGAGCTAAGACTCATGCCTGTGGGCTACTGTGGATAGGCTACTTTAGGAATATTAGTATGATATTAATAGTATGATAATAATATCTAGCATTATTACTGCTGCTAATATTATTTGTACTTTAATATACTACAGGCCACTTAATATTAATGAAATACTAGCCAAAAGTCACTCCAAGCCATGAAGACTTCAGGCCCTTCTGGGGCCAAAGGGGCGTCCAACCCAGTACTAGAAAGTTGTACCTAATAAAAGCCACTGAGTGTAGGTCTACTGTATCTAAACTTTACTCTTTCAACAGAGTGTAGGCTGATGTCTATTTTGATGTGTTGCCTTAGAGACATGAAAAGTCACTTCGTATTTCAAAACATGTAGAGCTGCAACATACACATGTACATACATTGTGTAAGTTTAGATACAATAGACCTACACTCAGTGGCCACTTTATTAGGTACATCTTTCTAGTACTGGGTAGTGCATAAGCACTCCCATTTCTTTTAAAGATACAGTACTGTGCAAAAGTAAAAAGAATCCATAAAGCAAAGATGCTTTCAAATTTAATGAAATTAAAAAATATCAAAACAATTTACTACAAAGAGCAGTAATGTAAAACACTAAGCATCAAAGATCAAATGTATATAAAAAAAATCTAGGGTGCCTAAGACTTTTGCACAGTATAGTATATTTCAAATACTGAAGTAGCCAAACATCGTGTGCCATTTGCAAGCATAGCAGTTCATCCACAGTACCGTCTCACACATTTACAGAAAAAATTAAATCTTATCGACTAAAACTTATTTGCTATTTGCTGGCACTTCTCTATGAGTAAAACTAGACCTTTGGCTCGCTGCTGGGCAAGAGTAGTTCTCTGATGTATACAGGCTAAATATTCCATGGATAAATTGAAGTTGCTTCTTACTCGTGCTCAAAATCACTTAATCATTTCAGCCAGCCTCTACCTCATGCTCATACTGATGAGAAATCTTTTAGGATCGCTTCCATGCCAATATACACTTGGCAACTCTAATTGAGAGACAGAGAAAAGCTGGGGAGCTGTCAGACATATTAATATGACACCTCACTGAAAACAAGCTGACAAAATTATTTTGAGTTGTTATTGTCTTTTAGATCTTCAAATGAAAATAATAAACATTAAATTAAAAAAAGAGTATTCACTATGAATTCACTATGTTGGACATGTAGGTCTACACACAATCAGTATAACATATCAGCACAAATCAGTAGGGCAGAATAAATCCCTGCCTCAGTGCCCTTCTCAGCGGGTTACTCTCAGGGCAGTGGGATGAACATTGCAGATGTCGTACCAGTACTGGTCCACCTCCTTATGTGGCAGCAGGGCATTGCGTGGCAGGAAGGGCCGGCGCCAGCGATCACGGCTGCCCACCACCTGCCAGAAGCGTGTGCCCTTGAGTAGAAAGATGGCATTACGAGTGTAGGAGAAGTAGGCAGCGTCGATGTTGCCATCTGGATGGTCCCCACTCAACACCGGAGGGAAGACATCTCTGATTTTTTTGGGGAAGCCGCTTGCCAAGCTGTTGGCTGCCACATCAAATGCATAGACCTGAGGGGTACATCATAATTGTTTAGAAAAGTTGTTCACAGAAAAATAATAAAAAAAAAAAAGTCCAATCACAAAATCTAACAAACCTCCAGTAAATTTAAGTGAGTGTTTGCATGAGTATATTCCCTCATAATGCTGAGCAACAATGAACACATTGCACTGAAATGAAGTCATTCGGATTCATTTAACACTAGAAAGGCCAAGCCAACGTCAGCTGACTGCAAAATGTTCCTCCCTCCCTTTTCTTAGACCCACTTTTCTGTACAAGTCAGTGTAAAAATAAAATAATGCAAGGAAATAGTAGTCATAATTATATTTACCCCCTTCAGCTGACAGCTCTTAGACTCCTCAAATCCATTGGCCTTTCTAGTTTTAAAAATCAAACGACGTCCACTTAAAAACATGAGAGTTGCTTCCCGTCCCATTACCCCATGGCAAAGAGAAGAGAAGGGTACTATTCTCACATGAGTGCTTTTGAAGAAGTAGATGTGCGAGTCCTTCCTATCATAAATGGCTGTGTCAATGGGACTGGGCACCCCTGGGAAACCTTCAGAGATGAGCCTGGGGTAGCGGTGTCCCTCTGGGTCCTGTTTGAATGCCTGGTCATTCTCATTGTCATACCTCCAGAACTGAGTGCCTGTCCACAAATCGAGCGTTTTACAGAATATGACTTCATAGCCATTTATGAAAGTCAAAACTCTGTTGAAGAATTACATATAGGTATATATTTATGTATATACTATATTTGCTTAATTATTTATGATTACCCTTGAAGAAGTAGACATCATCTCTTTCCCTTGACCACACATGCACATATGCATCCACGCCATCCATGGGAATTCCATGCCAGCCAATCTGCAATGCAACTGGATCCCCATAACGTGTTCGGTTGTTCCTATTCTCATACAGCCAGTACCAGCCACCTCTCATAAAATAGGTGTTAAAGCGGATGACCACTTCTCCATAGGGCGTCCTCTCCTTTCTGATCCAGTCAAACACTGTGCTGAACTGACCCTTACAGCCCCCTGGTGTCAAACACAAGCACATTGAAGAGAACATTGTCATTTTGTGTCAGCCTATCCAGTGTGGAGAAAAATTAGACATATTTCTTTGTGGGTCTGTGTGTGTCTGTGGCAATGTGTGTGTGTGTGTGTGTGTGTGTGTGTGTGTGTGTGTGTCCACTAGATGGTGTTTATATCGTAAACGCTTTCCTACCATAAAGGTGCTGTATGGCTTTCCTGTCCATCCAGTCCATCTCGAAGGCAGACTCCTGGGGCAGGTAGCTGGGCTGCATGATAGAGCCAGGTCTGTAGATGTGAGGCAGGCCCAAGACGTGGCCGATCTCATGAACTGCTACCTGGTAGATGGCAGATAAAACTGTTATCATGAACTGATGGATTTTGTAAGTCACTATACCATCTGAGTATTCCTTTAATTGTGCTATGCTTACTTTGAGAAGGCTAATCCCACTGCCAGCATTGGGTGCAGTGAAATGTTCATCATCGTCAAAGTGTATGTCTCCCAGGAACCATGCATGGGCAAATTCACGACCAGTGCCATCAAACCTCTGGTTGCATCCCAGGTGTCTCCCTGTGTTTTGTACAGAGATAACGATACAGTTCTGAATCTTCTGAATTAAATCATTGAGCTATCCTACAATAAATAGACAAAGCTTTAATGTTAAACCAACATGCCAGTTGTAATAGGGAACCCGGATGAACCCAACGTGTTGGTTTTTAACATTAAAGCTTTAAAGAATAGCTGACTGATTTAAAGATTTAAAGAGCAGCCGACAGATGTCTTTTTTCATTTCACTTTGAGTGATGCACCTTGGTGCGACAAATGTTTTTGCCAAGTATGAGTTGCAAAATATGTAATATTTACAGTGTGTGAGAGAGTAAGTGAGTGAGTGAATATTTTATTTTGAATTTGATTCCACCGGGGTGAGATAACTTTACTATTTCACTTGTTTCATTACAAATCAACTTAGAACAAGTGACATCATCTTGAACATCTTTTTTCAAGAAAAACCTTAAAACATTGAAACAAGTGAAATAATCCTACTGCATTATCACATTTTTTCACTTGGCATAAATACATTTTTTAAAAATCCCATATTAACATTTTCTGCAATGTGTTCCAAATATGTTGGCACAGACCTACCTGTGCCGAAGCCAAGCCTGATATCAATATCCTCCAGTGGGGAACGTGTATCCTCCACAAACTCCAGCGGAGACACCTCACTCCACATCCTGAAGGCCAGCCGGAAGATGTGCCTCTGGTCTTCAATAGACAGCTGACTGCTGTAGCCTTCACCTATCAGCCTCCATTTCAACATTTTCTTAGAAAAGGCCATATAGCCCCATTCACTCAAATCTCTCCTCCGCCTGTTTTTGGATACAAGTGTGGCAAGATGACGCTTCCTACGTTGCAGTACATCGCTCTGCTTGTTCACACTGCCATTTACCATTTGACTGTCAGTGTCGTTATCATGCAAGCTGTTGAGAGAAGTGGTATCCAAACTGTGATCAAATATATAAAAGTCTTCTGTGTAGTTCATGCTGGTGTCGTTGGAAATGCCAGTGAGCACACTGTCTGTCTCATTAAAATTTAACATGTTGTCAGCTTCAGAGGAGTTAGCAGTCGTAAAAGAAATGCCTCTGACTATATTACTCTCTGTGTTGTCACTGACAGTCTCATTAAAAATGTCACTGAGAGTGTTTTCATCATCTGAGGTACTACTGTTTGATAAGATGTTTAGGGTGGTTAGCTCTGTCTCCTTGTCAGGGACTCCACATCTTGGTTTGTTCATGGC
The DNA here is from genome assembly GCA_900323365.1 of Monocentris japonica. Taxonomy (NCBI): domain Eukaryota; kingdom Metazoa; phylum Chordata; class Actinopteri; order Trachichthyiformes; family Monocentridae; genus Monocentris; species Monocentris japonica. Next base: position 29,325 of record OOFE01016038.1, read on the forward strand.
CACCTTGGTGGCATCATCAAACACACCCGTTACTGGCAGGCCCGATACTTTCTGAAACTCTTTGAGGCCTGAAATAAACACTTGGCTCTCAGTTGAACTGCTGCGCTCGTCTTGATCACCATCTTTAGCATCCCTTGAACGAGTCGCCGTGGCCCCCTCCTGAATACTGACTTGGAGGTCATCTACTATGAAGTCATCATGAAAAAACGTGTCTGAATCTTCAAACTGGACCTCCTCCCAGTTCACCGGCTTGATGAAACCATATCTAGAGAGAAATAACTAAAGGACACGGTTACAATTACATTTAGTGCCAATAATCTGCAATAACATGTAGGCTTTTTCAAGCTACTAATCAATGTGTAGGTGTAAATAATAAAAACAGTAAATTTTTTTACCTCTGCTGTATACTTGTCTGTTATAAGCTCAGCTTGGTGAGAGGTAGGAATTTGCACATCAGAGTGATCCCGATTGTGGAAAAGTTTCTCTGCATCAGCTGAGCTAATGCTCGTCCAAAATAGGAAAATTATCAGCTGGATAAAAGTCAGCATCGTGGCGTTGGTTTACTCCTGGGACTATATACAGGTGAGATCATAGCAAGAAGGATGCTGCTTTATAAGCAAATCCTGACTATCTCCACGCCCCTCTAAAGGTGCGACTCTCTGGAGGTAGCCCACTTTCCTCACTTTGATGTGAAAGGCAAACACTGTCACTGTCTTTACTGTCTACAATTGCTGAAACTGACTGAATTGTATGGATGTGTTATAAACGCTCCACTGGCTATGAATGGATGCTTGTTGACTTCTGGAGACATGAGGGCCTTCACTTTCATCTGGACAATAACAGTTTAGGACAGTCATGTGACTCCTGCCAACACCTGCTTTGAATAGGCCACATCTTCACAGTTTCGTAACATCGTTTTACAATGAATAAACACTGACCAAACCTTCCATATCAACTCACAGGCTGACATTTATTTCCAAAAATTAAATGTAGATTACACTTCTCAAACAAACTCAAAATAAATAGACCAACAAATAGATTTATATCCACTTAAAAAGTTCATGGCTTGAAGCATCCCATGTCAAATATATCCAAAACAAAAGCAACTGGAAACGTCTACAGTGCAAAACAAACCTGAAGTGTACATAAATATGTGGTAGCAAGGACCAGGAAATTGAAACTCTTAGACAAATGACAACACATTCAGATAGTGCAGTATACACACAGAGAAAAGAGACAGCGGATGGATTCAAGGGTTGAGGCTGATGGTTGGTTACTGTAGAGCCTTAGCTATCGCCGCAGCCAGGTGTATAGCTGTTGGCTTCTCTGCAGTACAACTGACACATAGACCTTCTGCTGTCATAGCGTCTTCTGTGGTAGGCCCTATAGCGGCAAACTGGACACAAAAAATATAAGTGTAAGTGCAGGCAGTGAAAACCAGGTCAACGGATCGTGAGTTTTCCATTTGCGCGGCTCTGAGGCAGCTTTACCTTTATCTGAGTCAGCTGTTCACCTGACAGTCTCCGTACCACTTCTAGGCAAAACTTCACTCCTGATGGACTGAAGAAAGCTATGCTGGCTGGAGTGCCCTACCAATGCACAAAAAAACAAGTAGAATGTTCCTACGTCAACAAAATAAATGCACTCTCCAGAACGTATAGTAGAAATGGGGTATTACCTGCTCTGTGAAATAGTTCTTTAGATTTTTCTCCAGATCCGGATGTTCAGCCGTTTGATAGACAGTCAGCGTCTCTAGAGGCACTCCTGGAAACAAAGAAATGGATTCCCTCAATGATAAAGGTAGCACAATTACTATTTTATAATTAGTATTACCCCAGTGGGAATTTTGTCACCTTGAATTGTGATTAGGCACAACAGAGGGAAATGCTTACCGTTTTCCCTCAAAGCCGTGGGCAAGACTTCTCTCTTGATTGAGCCACAGGGGAAGAACAGTGGTAAAATATTTGTGTCCTCTCCTACGATGAGAATTAAGTTATGAGGTCATATTAGTTGTCAGGCCAATAATAGACTTCCTATTTGTCAAAACTATATCTGAGAATATAAAGTCAAGTCATACGTTCAATAATAAGACGTGATAGAACCTCTGCTGTCCCGGTGTCCTCGCCCAGAGGATTCAGACCCAGGTTTTGTACTTTACAGGAACAAAAAAAAAAAAAGTAAAAAACAAGACATGTAGCATAAGCTCACATCACATCATGTCATGACAGAACAATCATTTTGTAACATGAGATACAATAATTAATAAAAAGCAATAATAAATCAATAAGCAACTAATAAAGAAGAAGCAACAAAGAGGCCCAATTGCCAAAGGGTAAAGCACGCATGCCTGCTCATCCTCTAAAGACCAAATATGGCTGGCTGTGTCTCACAGCAAACTGTCACTTGTGTACAACCTATTTCCAGGTGACTGAGGGTAGTAATATCACTTGACACATTTCTGTGACCTCCAGGTGCCTGGCACACACTCTGCTGCAATTAGCATTAACATCACAAAGGTTTACGAGTAGCACAATGCACAGATAACTATTTTAGAAACTATTTTAAGACATTATGAAAATGTTTTCAAATGTCCCAATAACTCACCCAATGCTGCGGTTGCCTTCCCAACCACATAGATGGACTTGCCATTCCATTTGTCTTTTACAGAACTGTTCCATTCTGAATAAAACATTATGGAAAATGTAATAGTTAGACAAAATAGAGTTCATTTGGACAAGAGCTCCATTTTTTCAGCTTTCAGTCAGTGGTCAATAAACACAGTACATATACAGTAGATATTTAACGACACACATGCTAAGGCCATATTTTTTGTTAAGACCACAACATACAATGTGGTTCATTTGTATCGTCTCACCTTCCCTTCTTTCCTCTACCTCTAAGCACATCTTCACAGCCTCCACAGCTCTTGGACTGGTAAAAATCAGTCCTCCATGTTTGTCTGGTTGGAAAAGCTGAAATGAGAACATATCTGAAACAACTGAAACAGCATAAACATGACAAATTGTCTTTTTTCAGGATAGAAAGTTTTATTAAATTCTGTAGAAACAGAACTTACCTTATCTGACAAGGTGTTCAGCGAGACAAACTTAAAAGACAGCACAGGAATTAAGGTTGCTTTATGCCCATGTGATGCCAGCTCCTGTGGAGTCAATATAATAAACTCCTGTCAAACTGTTCATTCAAATCCAAAGCATTAACAGTGCATTGTGTTGCTGACAACTGAAGACAGCATTAGATACACTCGGATAGGGGGAAAGTGCTTCTACCTTGATGTAAGGATCAGGTCCAGAATCTCCATCTCTTGGCTCTTTCAGAAGCAGTAGTTGCATCTTGAAACCACAGGAAGAATAAAACAGAGTCGGATGCAACAGAACGGAACAGACCAGACCAGAATAGAATATGAATGCTGCTGTCAAAGTCCAAGTCAGAGGCTTGGAGGGTGTGAAGGCATAGCAAGCAAAGATACACCCTAACTGTCACTATGCAATCTGCTGATAACAATGCTGTTGTGTCACGATTAAATTATTCTGTATCTGAGTAATGCTACTTTAATCCTAATTCCAAGTGCAACAGCTAGGTGATCAAATAGGAAGTAGGAGTGGGAAATGTAACTAACTGATAACCTCTGTATTTAAAGCTCGGTGAATGACTTATTGTTAAGTGTTACTGTAACTGTTTACATTAGAAAGGCATACGGGGAAGTGACAGCTAGGTTGTTTTGCAAGGGAGCTGCAGCATTTGCCCCATTTGCTGCCTCCTCTAAATAAAACCTGTCTACAAAACTCAACAATGCAAAGCGATTTATTTACCCTATAAGCCACAACCAGTACTAAATTCTGCAAAAGATGACCAATAAAGAGAAACTCTTGTACATAAATACTGTACCTCGAGCTTTTCATACAGCTGAGTGCATGTCAACTGCAGCTACGGCCAAGAAGGGGAGATATAATATTGAACATTGTACTAGTCAACCACAAAATGAAACTATACAAATTTCTTCACATTTAATGACCAAGTTATTTATATTATAATGATTACATCGCACCTAAATATCCACTTTATGACAACGTATTCATTTTTGTATAGTATAAATAAATGTCCTCCCCTTTATCGGAATGGTTTATTCCATTTGGTCAACGGGAAACAAGTGGACATTGTGGCTCCGAAGGTTTTGTCAGTCGTGGAGTCGTATACATTTTGAGCCGTCATGGCAGCTACAGTACTTCAGTTTCTCAGCTTCTGAGCTTGCAGGAACTGAACTATAACCCTTGCCCCGCCCCCTTGATTGATACGCGTGGTGGATGTTTGCAGCATGGCTTCCTCAGCGAAGAGACGAGCGGTAGGTTTGGGTGAAAATCCCGAGGAAAGTGAAAACAGCTCCGATGAGAACCTGGAGGACGATGGCGATTCTGGGGAGGAGGACAGCGATGCGTCAGAAGAGGAGATCAATGAAGTAAATGACCACATATTTTCTCCCTGTATGCATGGCTTCGCTAGCTCAGTTAGCTAACGTTAGCTAACGTTAATCCAGCTGTCAGCTAATGTTCTAACCAGCTAACTAGGTTACTACATTGCTTAACGAGACATCACAAGCACTATTTACTATTATTAGCTTCGTGCTGTTAACGATTTATCGTTAAGCTTTGTTATTGTATCGCAACCAGGAGGTCGTCGTGGACTTTGAAGCCCATTCCATTTCAGTCAACGACTTCAATGGGCTCAAGAAACTCTTACAACAGGTTTGGAACGTTTTGGATATTCTGAGCCCAGCCACTCTCTGTGAAGTTCACTCATATACACATGCTTGTGTTTTAGCTGGGAGGCCTCACTGATGTCACTAATGCTTTGTTTGAATGCAGCTTTTCCTGAAGGCACATGTAAATACATCAGAGTTGACAGATATCATCATTCAACAGAATCATGTCGGAAGCGTCATTAGGGTAAGTTAGCAATCGCACTCCACGGCTCACTTTGTATTCAGTCTAGTCTCAAGTGTTAGACTTTTCAGTACTGACAGCTTCAACACTTATGTAATTGTCCGCTCATTTTGTTCAGCAAGCTGAGGTGCCCGAGGACAGTGACAACGACGAGCCAGATGAAGTGCTTGGTTTCATCAGTATGTTGAACCTCACAGAGAGAAAGGTAACACACACTAACCTCAACTCTCTGATTAATCAGCTATCAATCAGTGGGTCTGAAACTGTTTGTGTGAAATGAATACATGACACACTACCTCTTTTAAAGTTTCATTGTGTGTGTGTGTGTGTGTGTGTGTGTGTGTGTGTGTGTGTGTGTGTGTGTGTAACTGATGCTGTTGGCAGGGTGTCCAGTGTGTGGAGGAGGTGAAGGAGCTGATCATGGATCAGTGTGAGAAGAACTGTCCACAGAGCGTGACTGGACAGCTAGAGCAGATCCTCAACGACACCAGCAAGCCTGTAGGATTACTGCTGAGCGAGCGCTTCATCAACGTACCTCCACAAATTGCCCTGCCACTACACAAACAGCTCCAGTGAGTCCTCTATCTTGCCCACTTATGCCGCTTGCAGTGTTTCCCTTAGAGGAAAAATCCACCTTAAAACACTTTTAACAGTTACAAACGGTGATTGGCAATGGACGTTGCATTTCTAGGCCCATTTTGTTGTTTGGTGGTGTGTTTTTCTTATTCCGACGGATAACTGGCCAAATGTAGATGATGCAACGTCACATCAAGATATTTCAAGTATAATGGAAAAAAAATAATTATTAGTTATCTGAAACAACAATGGTAAGCATCAGGTTTTGGTGTCAGTCCCTCAGAATCAAAGAGCAAGGGCTTCTTTCTAGAGCCACCATTTTGCACTGATGTTATGCAGTCATACAGGGAGGAATCCATCGCCGAAGTAGAAGTACCAATTTCTCCATTGATAGTAGCCTCAATAGACCAGAATGCATTGCAGCCGCAAGATATGTTGCGTTTTCAATGTGGAGCGCAGTCGTGATCATAGCCAAGGTCCAGTGTTCACAAACTAGTTGGCTAGCTAGCTTATATTATATGCCCATCTTTGATTGAAAGCAACATGTTCATGCCCCTTCTCTGGGGGTGTTGAAAGACATTCTGGGAAATGTAGGAAATCGCCAACTAAAGTAGAGGTAGATTCGACAGTTTGAGGGAAAGTGGATACACAAAAAAGTAAATTACAACACTTCATCACAAAATAACTCCTGGAATGCATTGAACATCACAAATTGATATCTAAAAGTATATGTGTATGAGTATGTGAGGGTGGATTTTTCCTTTACAGATTTTTTTTGTCTTAGTAGGGGGTGATTCCATGTTTGATCCTGGATGTTGTTTTAGCTTTGTCAGTGGTACTGAGGCTGGGATCACACTTAATGCATGGAATCTGTTCTCTGATGGAGATTCATTCATTTCAAATGAGAGAATCTGTTGCAGCTGCATCATTCCATTGCAGATGCACTGCGAAGCAGGTGTTGCAGGCATTAGAGTAATTCTACTTATGTGTTGATGATGCATGTGTAAACTATAAGGAAAGTTTTGCTTTTTTATCAAATCTCGTGAAGTTCTGATTTCGTTAGTGAATCAAAATTGTAATAAATGTATGTTGCAACAGCACTTCAATAACACTTCAATTTCATCTCAGTACGCCTAGCCACAGTATCCTTGGTAGAACTGTGCACATAGTTGGCATGAACAGAAATGCATCATGGATTTCCAGTGATAACATTGTTATGAAGTGATATGTTTGTTTATGGGGGCAGCAACCAGGCTACACAGACTTGGATTTACTCATGGCAGTGAGAGAACGTTTTCAGCACAAAGGTGGTTACCATTAGTGAACGAGAGCGAAGCAACACTGCTGCCAGGAGGGTGTACTGTCAGCAAGCCTCTCAAATTGCCAGAGTTCTATAGAATGTCCCACTGCATCCTGGGAGTGGTACTGCGGATGAACCCTTCTAATCAGGGTGATTAGTGCATTGCCTTGGTGGCCTGTCTGAACGTCTTTTTTTTGACTCTTAACTTTCATAAAGATGCATGAAAAATAGGTTACTTTTGAATTGAATCATTAAAAGTGAACCTCTGGTATCATGGGAGTTTGAATAGAACAATATGAAACCTCAATAGTGGTGAGAATTAAAGCATTGCAATTGTGTAACTGCCTGGGGATTGTAAATGCACCCTAAAATACATTAGGATTTTTTTCCTAAACTGTCATCCGATAATGTGTGTATAAAAAAAAAAAAAAAAAACTGAATCTTCTATTTTCCAGGGATGAAATAGCAGAGGCTCAGAGGACGAATAAGCCTAGTGGGAGGTGTCATTACTGCCTGATGATCAGCAAGACCTGTAAGGAGGCAACCAAGAGCATCCCAGCCAGAGGGCTTCCCAAAGAGGAGCTGATGTTTGTCAATGCCGAGGAGGAGTTCTTCTATGAGGTATAGTCAAGTGTTGGAAAAAAATAATTCAAGCAAAGTCTGTAATACTATCAGAGCAACAGAGGATATACAGTGAGCTCCATAAGTATTTGGACATTAATGTGTTTAAGTTACTTTTTTATTTTCATTTGTCATCTGAAAAGTGCTTCAAATTCAAGTCAATCTGCATTTAACTTCAAAGTGACTGCTTTTTTCACATCCATAGTATTAGTGACAGACATCAATGTGTCACTGTCTAAATTCTGAAGGAGCGCAATGTAAGTGCATGGGTGCATCCTTGTGGACTAAGTTGCTTTAGCTTACAGGCCCAGTGACATCTAGAATTTCCCTGTCCTACAGCATTCATGTTGCTTACCTTTTAATGCAGTTTTTAGTCATTGAACAGTTGAGATAATTTTCTGACCAGGCGTTTGTTCCTACATGCTTATAAGAATCAAGTGTCATCTTTTTCTTGCTACAGCAAGCCACCATGAAGTTCCACTACTCGGTCCAGGAAGAGGCAGACTCCTGTTTGAGTGGCAGGTGGTCCTTCGATGACGTGCCCATGAAGCCATTCAGGACAGTGATGCTGATACCCGCAGACAGAATGCCTGCCATCATGGACAAGCTCAAAGAATACCTCACAGTGTGAACCTCAATAAATTACAACCATGTTCACACACTCAAGACCTTTGGAAATGGTTCAGTACACACACACACACACATCAGAAAAGACTCTAAAAGAAAATGTTTTGGGATTCTGTCATTAATTACAGTAATACTGTTATCAGATAGTAAATCTGACTGGTAAACCATGTCTATGGTGTGTTTGGCAAAGGTTCCCTTTGTCTGTGATTTTAAAGATGCTTTTGAGTGGATCAAGAATTTAAAAGCTATCTGAAAGGAAATCACCCCAGACCCTGTTCATACTGCAAAAATATATTTACAATTCTGGTATATCATCTGAACATGAATTTATATCTCAACATAACATCAAGTAGTCAGGTTTTCTGCACATACTTTTCTATATAACAAAGTTATCATACTATTAAAAGGTAACATTTCATTTTGTGTCTTGTGATTAAATTCCATTTTAATACGGGCAAGTTAGGAGACTCTAGTCTCCCAGAGGAGGGATGGAAGGGTCACTTGTCTGTTAAGGCACTAAAGGGGCAACCACAGATTTTCAGCATTCAAAAGGTAATTACTATGCTCAAAGATGGTAAACTCTGTATTTGCCATAGTCTCCCATACCCGCACTGTACAGGAATGGATGGAAAAGGTGACTGACCGTACCTAAACAGCAAGATACCAGCACGTCCCAAAAGGACAGCATTGCTGGGAAAACTAAAGTAGAGAAGGTGGTGAGAAAGACACTAGACAACTTATTCAAAAGCTAGCCCACACCGAACACCGCTAAATGGTTCCATACAGCTCTATACTTTTATTCCTGCAACACAGTTGAATGATTTGATGATGTGCTTGTAACATGTCAACGCATCAATCTCAAGTCACCTCGCAAAAACGGCAGCGTGTGAATCAGACTAGCTACTGTACTAGTATCCTCAATCAGGGCAGCAAAGAGCCGCAAACACATTAACACTCAAACTGATGTGTCATGAGGGATCTACAAGTGACTACCCACACACAAAAAAGCTTACAGCCATGTAGTAAACTGACAATCTGGTTTACACCACGAACAGGCTAAATATGAATACTGTACAACAACCATTTGGCAATAGATAAAAGCCTAGAATTTCCCATTTATGACACTGGTTCATTGAATCACACATCTGTCATAAGATTGCACAGCCACTGCACAGTCTTTGTTAATTGTTGGGGCCTTTTGCTTCTTGTCTTTACTATTTTTAGATCCATCTCGATCCAAGATGTTTTGCAGTATGTCTTTGCTCTCACTAGCGGGCAGGTTGTAGAAGAAATACTGTGGCGCCATTTGAATGAACCTAGAATGACAAAACAGACATTTTTAGTTTTAGAAAAGATTAAAAATAAGTAAAAATACTTCGCTTAACCATTTGTTTGACAAAACACCCCATAGCTCAATCTACTTGTTTAGTGTGACCAAGTTGCCCAGTCCTAGAGAAATAACAAAAACATGTTTGCCTTATTATCATTAGCTAAACTAGACAACATTAGCCCTGTGAACTCAAATATAATCCACTGGCTCAGTTAGCATATCTGAAAGTGAGATGATAAAAAGGGGTTTAGAACACAGACTTACACTTCAGGGGAAATTTCAGAGACTGTTCTCATGCAATTGTTCTCTGACAGGGTGTATTCATGGAATACAACCCACTCTGGCAGTCCCAGCTTGTGTGCCTTGGCCCCATAGCTGGAGAACGGGTGCACCTGGGCCACATGCTTGTGTGTCAGCATGAAGTAATTCCCGGCTCCGTCCACATCGCGAGCAATCTACAAACAGGGAAATACAATCGTGAGCTGACACAGGAGAATGTCTGTCTAGAGGTACTGTACTATGAAAGTCAAGTGTCTTCCTGAAGTTCACAGACTTTTCCACATACTTGCATGAAGAACCCAGCCAACAGTGCTCTTTTGATGTTATGGGTGTTGGTCTTGGTTCCAAAGGAGGGTTCAGAGACAGGAAGTTCAATCCTGTTAAGGGTATCAGTCAACTCTGACCTAATGGCATCTGCTGTCTTCAGGGCAGTATGATCCAGGAAATAGTCCTGACACCACTTTTCAACACTGAAGTCTGGGAAAATAACAAACAACGTACAATAAAGCAGTCGGTCAAGCTCAGGGATGCCTTGGGATGCCTTTGCACTAAATGTAACTATTGCATAACTTTGATGAAATTCAAATATAAGCTTATAGCCACAATGTAGAGCATATTTCCACAACATCCTTAGTTATATCTGGATACTACAAAAAAAGAAACACTTTTCTATTTTTACGAACTAGGTTCTCTTGTTTTAATTTGACTAAAGCATACATTTTTAACTGGTTTTAAGCAAAGCATGATGGTTTGCAAATTGGGTAACAGGGTGATACTCATAATTCTGATTTACTTTCACCCTACAAGCCAACTTTGTCATGTTGACACATTTCTGCTCATAAAATGGCAAACATCAGCAGCAAACATCAGAAGGTTAATTTACTTTTAAACTATCAGGGGCCAGGAGCTACATGATAAATTGTCCAATTTTGCTATTTGAGTATCCCTGTAATACAATCTTGTTAGGTTACCACTACTTGTATGATGGTGCAAGGTTTTATGTAACAAAGGATGTCAAGGCTTCATTTGGTGTGCGGTCATATGCCACATTACCAAACAGGTTGAGAGTCACTGCAATAAGGATGCATCAGGGTGAGTGTGTCAAACTATAGCATGTTTAAAAATGAGAAATATCTATGGTGGTAGAATGATTGTGTTCATGGGCTGTAACTCACATGGTTCTCTCTGGCTTTGTTTGAAGGCATTGTAGATATTTATGAGGGCAAAGTGATCGCCTTCAGGGTGCTGGAACTTTCTGTGACACTGCACTGCCTCATGGATCATGCCAGCAGGTGGCTCCAGGAAGCAGCTTGGTGCTAAAAGACAGGGAATCAATGGGGTCAACATCATTGAGGCAAGCCACTCTCACCAAACACCATCTGGTTCAGTGTCTGGGAGAAACTGTAGCTTTGGACATCTGCAGACAAACTACTAAGACAATGTCCTCACGGTGAATCTAAGAACTGGGTAAAGGATTTTCAAATCAGACTGCAAATTCAAAAAGGTAAAGGATATTTCAGTCCAAGAAATGGAATGGGCTACAAACTGTATACATACATACCTGACAGCATAGCTGCAATGGTCAACATCTCACTCACACAGTCAAACTCGCAGGATGCCAACAGAGCTTTGGCCATCTGAGGGTCCAAAGGGAATTCTGAGATTATGATCCCAATCTCAGACAAGTTGCCATCATTATCTAAAGCTGCAAGGTAATCCAGCTCCTCTAAAGCCTGCATGAAGCCCTCAGGATCTGCACAAATTAAAGGAACGGTGCGAGCGTGTGTTAGAGGTCCCAATATATTTGTTTTCAACATATAGAAAAACTGATATATAAATTCCATAAATACAATAAAAATAAGAATCTATGAACTGCAAAGAACATGTAATTCAATTTCACATTCTCTCACATCTGTATAACAAATATGTACCCTTTAATTCTTGCTCATAGTCAGTGTTTTTTCCAAGCTACACAAAGATTACATATGATGAACAGGTAGACCATTTCAGTACTGGTATTCATAACCCACAGATTTAATACTCACTCAACCATTTAGCAAAAAAAATAAAAATAAATAATAAATCAATATTATTACCTTACATTTGTTCTGCACCTCAAATGTTTAAGCTCACATTTCCCATACTACTCTTGCACAAGAAAACACATTAGAAAATAGATACACAAGGCAAGTAACATTCATGCCAGGTTTTATAAGAACGCATGTATGTATTACACCAATTTTGGCCTGTGCACTTCCTCTTCATTGTGCCAGGCCAGCGCTGTCCAAACAAGACATATTGTGTAATCGTTAATGAGCTGGCCTCTTGTAGCCTGTTCTGTTCTGTCCATGCTGGGGTGGGTCAGAGCACAGACAATGGCTCGTAGCAGGGCCCTGTCAACTCAGCTAAAGCATGGCTGACTGGGCGCAAACAGCACAGCCAAGAACTGCACATGTAGATCCATCTGTATTACCCCTGGCCAAAAAACACCTCCCACATATACCTCTCTGGCTATGTCTGTGCTTTAGGGTGGGAGTGAGATGCAGTCTGTGGAAGCCAATTTCCCAGGAATAAAAATACTTTGAATCACATTTCAAGAGTAATTCCTTGTGCAATTCCCACCACAGCTCACAGTCAATTGACCACTAACCTGGTCTGTCGATGAAATCACAGTGTCCCAGGCCGGCTATCTCCATCCTCTTGAGGAAGAGGACTGTGGACGTAATGTTGGACTCCAGGATTTGCGGGGAGTGCTCTGCAGGAAGCTGCCTCTCCTCTGGATATAAGCAGAAACATTTACCTGGAAAAAAAAAAAGACAATAGAAACTAAATTCATG
>OOFE01016041.1:0-13037 GCA_900323365.1 Monocentris japonica
CTGACTTTAAAAACTCCACCTGTTAACACCAAAGTGCTGTTGTAGCACAGTGGAACTGAGAGAATCGCTGAACAAAATATTTAATTCATGTGTTGACTCTAGTTCCTGGTCTGTGAACGCACCGCGCACCAACCTGGAGCTGCTCATGCTGGTGCGGCTTCTGCTGTACTGCCTGGTGTGGCCACACTGGATCTCTCTTATGCAGGACTCGAGAGGCCTAAAGAGTACATACCGTAAATTCCCCTAAGCAGTGCACATTGCAAAAACTTTTGCACACAAATGCACAAACAAGCGCACACACAAAACTGGGACTTCTACAATGGTTACGTCTTTATTTGTTGAGGTAGAAGTTCATTGATTTGCCAATTTAAATCTACGGGATTGCAGACATGGTGATGGCAAGGCCTAGAGAGAGAAGTCATGCCATTATATTTGAATTTTACTGTATTTTTGTACTGTTTTCTGCACTATATATAGATTACAAAGTTCATTGACCTTGTAATGTTGAGCTGTGCAGCAGGCAAACTTTGTTTAATGTTACACAGACAATTTCTCAGCACAATCTGAGTGCGGGGAAAGAATTATGAATGGTGAAAACGAAGGAGATTAAAATTCTCCGAAACTAAAGAAAAAAAAAGATGGATTACCACAAGTGGGAATTAACAGTGGGCAGTGAAATAAATCTGGAGGGGGTGGGGTGGGAGTGTCGTCGCTAGTGTCATGAAATAGTCAGAGGGAGAAAGGAGTAATCTGATTGCAATTGGACATTACTCTCTGCCCATATCCTGGAGGAAGAGCAGAAAGCGGCTGTGTCCTCTCTTAAGTCCTCTTCCCATTAGGCCTTGCATCGTTTGGGAGATTAATAGAAGCTCACACACGAACACTGCCACATTTGTCAGCTGCCTCATCCGATAATATGGGGCTGCAGGCATGCCTTCTCCTACCTCCACTTTAAAAGACCTTAGAAGGTCAGTGTGGGAAAGGCTGAGAAAATGGAGAGGTGAAGCTGCAAAAAAAAAATAAAAAATCAGCAGCTAAAAGATCATCTAAAAACATCAAGAGAAGTGACCATCTGAAGCAGGACCTTGTGTTGCAGCTATGAGAAGGAATAATACAACAGCAATATCTCTAATTAAGATTGAACAAAATGGATAATTTGGAATTGAAGGGCTATAATCATAAATGCTCTTTGTATGAGATTTGGCTTTTTTGTTTGTTACAAAGAAAGTTTTTATGGTTATGGTTTCATAACGTTTCATTCATCTACTTTAAAATTTTAAAAGATGTCTGTAAAATACAACATTGTGCTTTTGTTTTCAGTGATCAAACAGATACTAACTGAACAACATCACCAGGACAATCTGTTTGTTCATGAAAGAAATCAAAGAATAGAATAGCAGCCGAACCCCATCTGTCTAGATCTCATCTGCTGCTTTATCTGTATTCATTAAGCATTGTGTGTTTGATCATGCTATGGTGCCTCAGCACATGCTGAACATCAATATCCTCGGAGATGGAGATAACCAAACAGATGCCCAAAGACACAGACACACAGAAAGCAGATGAAAGTCTGAAAAATCTCTCTAACGCTGCACCATAATTCATGCTCGACTAGGCTAGGCGATCACTCATGCCAGTATTTATTTCCCTATGTGTGCGCTGTTGATCTTGGGTATCACAGTGGATGTGGTTGGATGTCTGGCTGGTGGTATTGGCACCACCTCAGGAGGAGGATGGCCATGTTTATCTGGTCATGCTTGCAAACGGACCGGCTGGCCAACAGGCCTGGGCTTGTAGCTCTCCAAAACGTGTCCAGTCCAATTGTGTTCCTTCGTCCGCTGACGCCGCCCCTCTAAAAAGCGACAAAAGGATGTTTGCTGAGATATTTACGGACGCTGGAGAGACAGTAGGTTGGGATGGGGTTCTTGTTTACCTGCCCTGGCATGGCCACAAGCACCCCTGTACCATCCATGACGATGCAGGTGTCCGCCGGCGCCCCGGGAAACACGACAAGGCAGGAAGGAGAAATTTCCCATTAACTCAGGAAATTGGTACAAGCTGTGCTGCCATACAATCCAATCAACTTACTTATTTTACCGACCGCTCAACCTAACACATGCTAGTGACTCATGGATACTTTGTTTCTGGAGCCACCATTAGCCCATCCGTACAGCTTTCAGCCCATTCCTTCCACTTCCTGCTCAAGTCTGAGGGGGTGAGACTGTTGTTATGAGTTACAAGAAGGAGGACGTGAGGCGATGCCTTTTCTCTGCACAAATGATATTGTAAAAAGGAGGGAAATATAGGCAGGTAAAAATAGGTAACTATATTTGGAGTTATGTTGTTTCACCACAACTCATGGTTATTTTGAATTGGTGATGATTTCTGAACTTATATTGGGTTACTGAATATTGTGAGATTCTTGTTTTTTATTGGTGCTCATGTTTCTGCCCCGCACTTCCCAGAGATCACCTGTCAATCAAACAGTGTGTCCAGTACTGCGACGTCTTTCTCCTTGGATTTCCTGTTGATGGCGTTTGAGTTTCTGTAGGTGGCGCTCTTTTCTTTGTCTGTTCAGCCACGGTGGCTATCGCTGCTCATGCTAACTACCCAGTTCTTCTTCTCTTTATTCCAAATAAACCGCTGTTGCTGCTTCAGGATACGTAAAGCGCATCACTTCCTGTGCACCAGAGGGGGAAAGACGTGACAACGGGAGGTTAGAACAGCAAGTGTAAAAGCTTGAACTGGATACAAGTTGAATCACTGTTGTGTTATAGAGTAGCAAAACTGTTTATTTATATGAACATGTCATGGATTATTACTTTAATTTAATCTCAATGTTATTTAAAGATAAAAAATATTACGTATGAACACTGTAAATATACTTCATTGTACCCTATCAAATCTGACTCCTTCCTCCTTGAAGTCGTCAGCCAATAACATCAGCTATTATCCAATGCCTACATAGAGAGAGAAAAGACTGTCAGGAGTGATCATCATCATACTGAGACTGATGAAGATGATGAGGTCATAATGACCTTGGCTAGCTAAGAAGTTAAGAAATGAAAAAATAAACGTGACAACAGGACGAGGAACAAGGTTTGCTCACACACCTCATCCAGGAGACTTGGTGCATGCATCATCGACTGCAGACGCAAACGGTTTTGGGGCGGCCTGTCCCTCGGTGGCGCTGCTACATAAACCTCATTACACTGTTTAGAATAATAAAGCGCCACAGAGGAGACCAGCTTTGTGCCTATTATGCCAAACACAATGAACCCTCTGCCAACGCAGTGCCTATAAAGCCTTTAATCCGAATCACTGGAGGAGGGTGTCCCTCTAAAGTGAGACACCAGTCACTCTCTCTCTCCTGTCTCAGTCAAATGTTGCGCCAGCCAATGTTGTGCGTAGACCGGTGTCTGAACGCCGACCGGCCAAATCGAATGAAATAAGATCAAACCGGTCCTGCTTGGCTTTCTGTCTGGAAGAGGCGGCTGGTTTAATCTGGGTCTCCGTGTGGCAGAAGAGCATCCACCATCTGAATTCATCAGGTTAGACTGCCCCATGCAGCCACCAACTTTCTTTTCTATAACAACCTCTCTGTTTTTTCTTTAAAGTGCAATGTCAAACAACCTTTTCTGCTCCCTGTGTAGAGTTTTGCTATTATCTGAACCAGCAGTCTGTGCTGGTGAATGCAGACATTTTCAATGATGTGTATGAATTCAGTGCAGATTCCCTTTAGCTGCACTGTCACTCTGCATAAGCTCTGACCTCTACGTTGGCCTTAAAATACCTGCTCACCTTGCATCCCCATACGTAATCTCCTTCTAGATTTATGCTGCTGTAATTAACTAACCAACTGCGTTCTCACACAGTGGGAGGAGGTGATTGAGATAGGAATGGGGTCATAGGGCAATGGAGTACTTCATTTGTATCTCCCCTTAAATGACTCTCTCTTAATTAAACCCCATTCTTCTTGCCCTTGCATGGTGCCACTGATAGTGTGTGTCTGCGGCCAACATCCATGTATATGTTTGTGTGTGTGTGTGTGTGTATGAATCTCCCGAATGTGTGCTTTGATTAAAAACCCATGGGAGCAAAGCCATAGCCATTAATCAAGGGCATGCCCCTCCTTTGTAGAGGTGAGGGGAGAGAAACTCTGCTCCTTGACAGCAGCAATACAGGATCACATCAGTGGAGAGTTTCCTGGAGCATGTAAGGGAGCGAGGTCACCAGACGGGAAGGCAGATAAAGGAAGACACTGAGGTTGCAAGGTGCAATATTTATACTAGTTCGGTCATCATGAACTAAAAATCTTGATTGCACAAATTGGTTATACAGTTGCATTTGGTGGTGCAGGTTTTGCTCCCTGTATGAATACAAGCAGCATGCTGAAGATTCACAGGGCCGCCCAATCAAATGCCCCAGCAGTATCCAGAACAGAACCCAGCAGGCACACAAGTATGTTTGATTCATGAGGAAGTGGAGCAGGAGGAGGCTGGGGTGGCGGAGGGTGGAACAGCACGCGTTGAATGTCTTTCGTTTGTTTGGATCAGCTGATGTGGCGCGCATGACGTACGTGTCTGGGCTGAACTAACACTATGCTTCATTTGTAGGACACCGTGTTTACTGAGGTTGCAGGACACAGGATTCACATTGCTCAACATGTGTTCATACTGTTTAATGGTGCGAGCAGAAAACCCCATTAGAGATTACATGATTTTAATGTGTTGAATAAAGGTCATGACAGTGCAATGCCAAGTCACTGATTGCACATGAATGATAAGCTTGGTGGTAAACAGACAAGGACTTTTATTTTTAACATCAAAACCAATTTTGCGCATTAGCTAATGAAATTTGAACACAGGTTGAAAAATATCCCAATTTCAATGACTTTACAGCTTAACCAGACACTTAAGAAAATTAAAGTGACACAACAGTTACACAACATTTTTGTCCTAAAGGCAAAATATCTACTGCCTAATGATTTTCACCTCACATAAAATAACCGCAAATTGCAGGTGGTGAAGCATCTTAGCCTCCAAAATAATCCTTCCTTTGACTTACAGCACAACCAGACTTGGGGCCAAATAACATTTGCTTTTACCCTTCTTGGTATGCCGATTGGAGTGTCTCAGAGGCAGCTGGTCAGCAGGCCATCTATTTTACCGATAGCTTAATATGGCTAGTTTGAACTTGGGAGGTCAGCTAGGCTAACTGTTAGCTAACCTAGATAACCTTGCATGGGTAGATTGCATGCATTTTTTTCAGTTAGTAGCAAGAGTGCTAGGCTTCATAACATCACTTCCTCTCTTACCCCCCCTAAATATCAAATCCAAGCATGCCAAGTTGATCCTTGTGTCCTTCTGGGGAAAAATCTTCCCATGTTGTCTTGGAGAGAACAGACTTCTCATGAAAGCAATCACAGAGAAGCATCCTTACAGTTTGAGATGGGCTATGCGCTTGACACGATGGAATCGTGCTTTGGCTGTCAGATATTGATTAAGACCCAATCATGTTCCCTTGTTAGCTAGTTGCCAGTTAGCTAACATGCACTCCAAAAAAAGTTTTTTTGGCTCCACCCATTGCGGTTTAACTCAACCAATGAGATTATCTCTGCCTCCAAGAAACGCTTGTAGAACTAAAACTCCAATCTGCGCTTGGTGTACCAGATGGATGGGTTTTAGGACAATATAATGAGTGCTTGAAAGTTTAGACAGTACACAAAAATATCTGAAAGTCAATTGAGAACACTTCTCTGTCATTTACAATTCACCTGACACTATCTAAATTGTATTGGTGCAATAACCCCCAACCGTCTGGGAGGTTTGGTCAAAATGAAAGACTAAAAATGATTTGCAAATACTATTTGATGCATGTCTGAACAAAACCAAGAACAGTTCAATCCATAGATGCTCTTGGGAAACCCAGTCCAGTCTGGCCCACTTCCTCTCATTTGTGCCCTCATGAGTGTTAGTATCAAACCAGCATGTGACACCGGGTGGCCTGTTATCCCATTGATAACTGTGTTGCATTGTTATCCCATTGATCTGCCAAGGCGAACAGTAATTACTGCTAATCCCAGTCAGAGGACATGGCAATTTGTGCCACGTCTATCCCAGCCCCCCATAGGCCATTATCTCCTGGTTCATTAAAGAGGAAGATGGTCTCGGCCTGATCCTGTGGCTTGCTGAGTGTTGAGTGAAGTGACGGGACACAGCGAGCTGAGCTAAGCATGAAATGTCCACTGAGTTAAACCAGTACAAATGGAGCTAATGTAGGAGTCCCACTTTTTATTATTTTTATTCTCTAAACTTTGCTCCATTCCCAAAAACAGAAGCTCTCTTTTCAGCCCTGGGAACAAGGAACGGCCTAGTAACTAGTTGGTTGAGAAACATTGGTTTTGTCTTGATTTGATTCTACTGTATAACACTGAAGAAATTCTCTGCAGTGCTAATGCAGCAGCAGTCAGGATAACTGCATGAAGAGGGACTTGTACACACAGACTGGCCCGTTATGCTGCAGAACTGTTCACCACAAAATCAGCAAAAACTTCTACACTCCTGGAAGCAGTTTATAGTGAGAGCAGAGGTGGAAAGGTTTGACCTTTCAATAAAAATTGGATATTGGCCCGTCAGTGTTTCCCACCGCTGATGTGATGGAGGTGACGGTATGATTTTTCTACTCAGCAGCTTCAGGTGTGGCAGTCTGTAAAACCTGGAATGAAACCTGCAATGAAACCTGCCTCACCTTGCCTTAAGGAGCTGCTAACCCATCTAAAAATTTCACTAGAACGGAGTTTTAGTTTCCCATGGCGATGATGCTGTTTCAGAGGCTTTTCCAACCTGCAAAGAATAAACTTCTGTGGGAAACCCTGATTCTTTTGGCATGAAAATGGTCAAAATGATATATACAGAATATTGGCACAAAATATATCAATCGCAAAATATTGGTATTGGCCTTCAAAAGCCCATCAGTCAAACCTTAGTGGAGTTATTTTTAGCATAGAGCTTTTTGACCACTTTTAAACTTCTGTTCTTTTACTTCTGTTTGAGATTTTTTTTTCCAATAGCTGCTCCTGCTTTCACTTGAATAAATGTATTTTTAGACAAAAGGGTACTGAGTACAATATGAGCTGTCATTTACAATCATCATCATTGTCATTGGATTTTATTCCCATAATTGGTCGTAGGTTTTTCAACATGACTGAAATGAGATCGTCCACACACTGATTATAACCAATAACATCATTATTAAAAACCTATCTCACAACAGGGTAATCAATTAAATTTAAAAATCTCACTTCACTATCATTTGGTGAGTTATTATTTGACTTTTACTTGATTTACTTGACATGTACGTTTAGTCTTACCTGACCTTACCGCAAATTTAACTGAAATAACAAATATTAAGAGTTCATATTTCTTGAGTAAAATATTTCACCATTCTTTCACCCTCTGAGCTTACAGCAGTATTTCAAATTCATCCACCACAATGAGTATAGAATTGTTGAATTGTTGAATGTTGGCCTCCTTGGTGTCGTATTTCACTGGAGGAATTCCTTTTCAAATTGTAGTTTAAAAAACAAGCCCGCTATCATGAGTTCTCTTCGAAAAATAACTTCTCAGAAAATTATTCATTGGATTCAATTTTCCACAGGATAAGAAATATCTCCAGAAAGAGACCGCCACTGTTCTTCCAAGGGGCCGGCAACTAACCTCGGGTTTCACAGTCAAACATCTGATAGCTGTGCTCTTTCCTCACTTCCTGGATCTCCATCCCCCAGTGGCGGATCAATATCCTGGACTATGCAGCCTTAAAGCAGCCAAGGGATGTCTGATGTAAACTTTAACCACCCTCATCCAGCGAACCGAGCATCCCCTGTCCCCCTTAACAAGGCTTCTGCCAAGAGCTTCCCATGCACTGCAAAAAAATGCTCATTAAAACGTCCAACTTGACATGTGATTTCATCTTTTAATAAGCCTTAAAGCTGCATTAGGCGGCTTTGCACGTTGGCAGCTGTTTAGGAGACAGTTTGTATTTGGCTCTTAATTTGATCTGTCACTTCCTTTGGGCACAGAAGGTTTCCTGCCAGTGACCAGTAATAATAACAATAAAAACATTGGGTGAATTTATGGGGTCTGAATTAATCACACTCTTCGCTGCTGCAGCCCAATTTTGTGATGTAGGCTGATAAGATTGCATTTGTTCGGGAAAATCTTGAATGAAAAACAAAGTAAAATGATTTCCCCTTGTTTCAATGCAGTTCATGTTTCAGGAAATTTCTTGAACCCGGAGACATTATCGAGTTATTATGGAAACAAGTGAAACTTAGAGGGATTTCACCCCACAGACCGACTGTTTCCCTCCTTTTTAGACTTTAAGACTTAATGTGAGATGATGGTTAAGGCGGGCATTTTTTTGCAGTGTACAAGAAGCCACAGATTCCTCCTAAGTTTTTACTGTCCTCAGCTGCATGTTATTTTCTAGATTTAGTTATAGAGGTTTGTTGATATAGGATTCATCCCTTCCTTACTCATATTTCTACACTGACAGTCATTATGGTAGAACCTCCCTGTAAAGCTCTGTGGTGGGGCTGTGCTGTGTGTGTGTGTGTGTGTGTGTGTGTGCGGTATGTATGTTGAATTTACTGCAAAGTGATTTGTGAGGTTTTTCTGATTCAGCTACCTAAATACCATCGATATGATTGAAATGCTTTGTTTGTAAACTAAATTAACCTTGAATGCATTCTGCGCGGAGGCATTTAAAGCTGTAGCCTGACCAGCCTGACAACGCGGTGCTTAACAGTGATTTACTTAATAAAGCAATTATAAGAGATGTCCAAAAGTTCATTAAACCGATAGATGGCTGTAATCAATACTTGAGCTAGCGAGGCAGAGAGGTTGTAATGAATCCCGGTCTTTCCCTCGAAACGTGTATCGGCCACCAGATAATGTTCGAGACATTTGTAACTGTAACTGATATTGTCACTCACACAAAGAGGACTTGGGTTCACCTTCCCACCGACAAGAGAGGGCATTAAGAAAGTAAGGAAACTAATATATTGTCATGGAGTCGAGAAGATATTTATTTCAGGATGATTTGAATTCACCGTAAAGGTCTTTTTTTTTTTTTTTCTTTCTGGCCGATGTGGTCAGTAGAGAGAAACTGTGATGTCACCCCGTGCATAACATGCTTTCATGGATGTCCTTGGGATTGAGATATCTGGTTTCCTGAACTGTCAGAAAATACCTCAATACAAACCTGCCATCTGAGGTCAATATCCCAGTTTAATAATGCGAGTTTAAAGCCCTTTTTCCTGCTCCAGTCCCAGTCGCTAAACTCTTGGAAGCAACCTCTCCATTCTTTCCTCTTCCAATGGAGCCGTCACATGAACAGTCAGCGAGTGTTGGGGAGGAGAATTTAAGGTTTTGGACCTCCGCTTTGAGCCGTGCTGTAAATTACACAGCTGGGATATAAGAAGAGGATTGGAAGGAGTGTGAATATGTACGCTGGAGCCAGGATCCCAGAAGTGATGCCACTCGAACCTCTACATTTTCTGCCTCGGAAATAGCCAGTTTCAAATATCCCTGAAATACCATGGCTTCCAAGTATGTTCCGCCTGCCACAAAGTAAATCCTGTCCGTGGCCAGTGCACTACTGAAGGGAAAACAGTCATGATTTCTAACTGATGTCATGTTTGTACATTTGCTGTGTATAATGAAGAGTCTAAACAGAATCTACAGCAAGGTGGAGATGATCCAAAGAGGCAGGTTTGTCAAGCTAACCCAGTGGAGAAGATCCCTTGTCTAAACATTTACTTAAGGCAAAGAACCAAGGTCTGACCTTGAGCATCTGCTCACTGCAGCAAAACCTAGCTTGACCAGAAAATACTAGCCATTACTCGCCTCCTCGGCCGTTTCCTCTCCTGCCCCTGGCCGTCGCCCCTCCCCCCTCCACCCGATGCATCCAGACAGGGGAAAATAGATTCCAGTTTGGAGTGGGCCCCGGCCAAAACCACAGTGCCACTCAAAGCCAGGGCCGCTTGTGTCATTTTTCCACTGGGTTTCCGTGGTATATTTTGACAGGCCATTCCAGCAGAGCTTCGATAAATGGGGGACGGCTCTTTTTTCCCGTCGTTTTTCCGCTTCCCTTTCTTTCGTTTCCATTTAGATTCTGCAACATTAAAGAGGAGCCCGTGCTGATTTATGTGGCCTGCTAAAGCCTGGTATTACAGAGTCGATCAAGTCGCTAAAATCAAAATGGCTTTAATTATTGCTCCCTCCTGACTGGCTGCGTAGCTGGAAATTACCACCGACAACATCAGCTATTGATGCTCAATGTCTGGGTGAGGGCATTGAGGTATTCCTGGTGTGAATGCTTGAATGCGGTGGAATGATATGCACATAAACAGAGAAAGTGACGGCTGTTCACATTTCTTTCTTTTGCAAGACAACAAACACTTATTTAATGTGTCTGTGGGACTTGTAATGAACGCCTAACTAACGCAGTGTTTCAAGGGTAAACAATCCTTCCCTCAGGCGCTATTTTACAAACTAAACACTTTATCACATTTTCTGCTTGATAAACCCTTGTTCAATTTCCTGCGCTTTGTACTCTGCAGATAGGTCTGACACGCCGGCTTTGTCCTATATTCTCTTAGACGTGAATTACAAAGAGGAGCGGTGCAACCAGTCGATCAGGCGCCCGCTCTCCCCCGTGAATGAATTTACTTCAATTAGGGGCTGCAGTCAAGCACAAGGGGACGGAGCGTGTCGTCTTTTATGAACATTTATTGTTACACAGTGTAATGACCATGCACGCTGTGACCTGGGCTAATGACACCATAGATTAACTCCAGCGGGCAGCCTTTGGGAAAGTCCAGAACTATTCCAAAAGTATTGATTTTGAGGCTTGCTGCGAAATTGAACTGTCAGGTGTTCCACTGGGCCCTGATATGATATTGATCCCTCCTGCTTAGCGGCCAACAAAGAGTCTGGCTACCTGAAGCCCTGTCCGGGGCAAACGACTGGGGGATGTCTCCCCCTCATAACTGCTTATTGGAATTCTAAATAGAAATTTGATAAACTCTGGCTCTCTGAGGAATAAGTGTTGCTTGCGTTGCCTTGTGGGCGAGACACAGTTTATTTCTGCTCTCACTCAGGCCGTTAGCCACGCTTAGTGATGTGCAGCCATTTCTCCATTAACCAAAAAGGCAAGTGCTAGTAATGACATTGTGCTCATGGCTTTGCCAATGAACGCTTGTTAAAGGGAAAGTCCATGCTAAAGCACTTTACCTCTATTAAATACCTATTAACAGTTATTGGCAATGCATCATTCAGTTGTTTGGTGGTGTATTTTCCTTATTGGATAACTGGTCAGGTGTAGACAATGTCATGGTGTCAAAATATTTCCAGTGCAGCTACAATGGAGTTTAAAAGCAGAACTATTTAAAACTATTTGAAACATCAGCGGTAAACGTCAGGTTTTGGTGAATCAAAGAGCAAGGGCTTTTTTCTAGACCGACGTTCAACAATCATACAGGGAGAAATCCATCAGAGAAGACGACACCGACAGTAGCCAAGATAGACCAGAATGCAATGCAGCCACAAGACAGGCTGTTTTTTGAGTAAGGAGCGTGACTCTAGCTTTCTCTGGAAAGTTCAGGCACGTTCTGCAGGTGTTGTCAAAAGGCATTCTGGGAAATGCAGTAAATCACTAACTGAAGTACAAGGCAAGTTGAGGGAAAGTCGGTACACCAAAAAAGTAAATCACAACACTTCATCACAAAATATCTCCTGGAATGCATCGCACATCATTAATTGATGATATCTCAGAGTATCCGAGGGTGGAATTTTGTATCTTTCTCACGAAGGCGACTCAGTCAACACAAGGTCGCTGAAATTTGCTGGAAAAAGAGAGAGGAACAGGAAAGGGGAGCCAGAGAGACAAAGACAGGGAGAGAGAAAGAGAACAGTGAGAGGGGAGGGAGAGGTGGGCAGATACAGACAGAGCTTTATTTCTCTTTCCTTACACTCTCCATTTTAATTAGGGTGTCTTCAGCCGAGCTGAGTGGTGTCAGCGAGTGCATGGAAGCAATCAGCGCCCCGCGTGGCAGGAGTCAAATGCCTTTGATCAGCTCATGGAGACTGATCCACAGTGACTGGGAGAGGTGTGGGTGTTTCCACTCCCCTCTGCATGCCAGCCAGGCCAGCCGCCGCCAGGCTAGCAACCTCCACCCCTCCTCGAGACACTCACGCTGGGAAAATGTTAATGGCGGAGCACCGTCTTAATGTGCTACTGCCACTTCACTCCTTTATCTGCCTCTGTGTGTTACTTGAGAGACCCCGATTCATTTGACTTTTCGTGGGACCTTAATCAGTCACATTGGGAATGCTGAGATCAATTTTACTGCAGGCCTGCCCTGCTTGGGGCTGTGTAATGAAAAAGGAAATGATGGACTAGCAAAAACAAAAAAAAAAATCATAAATCACAGCTCTGTGCATGTGAAGGAAATTGTGTTTGTTGTCCAAAGGGCCACTGTGATTGCCTGAAATGTTGACCACACTGTATTCAGATAGATCCGTTCTCACAGGCGAACCAAGGGCCGTCCTGTTTCCCATTTAACCTCACTGGAGTATAAAGCTTCCACAGGTATTTATTTCTGTTTGACATCACCTTGGGCGACTCGGGCCTTAATCCGTAATGGAATACAGTCTGGGTGTGTGTCTGTGTGTCAGCATGTGCATGCGTTGAACTTGCACATATGTGTGTGTGTGTACACGGTTGAACTTGTGCCCCAGTGTCAGTGGCCCTCGCAGGGTTTCCTATAATATCATTCCCCACCAAAGTGATGCAAATACGGTCAACAGGGTTTCTGTTCCCTATCGCGCCGCTTGAGCATAATACTATTTTCTTTGTCTTCTGCCTTGTTGTTTCCCCCTGTTCTCCATCTCTTTCTAATCTGCCCTGCCGCTCCCTTGGTGACTCTGAAGCATGCTGTGTGTTGGAGACAGGAAGTGTGCAGCCCCCCCAAT
>OOFE01016041.1:24086-50011 GCA_900323365.1 Monocentris japonica
TTAGCACAAGGCTCTCTACATCTATTTGAGTGGCTGCACAGTTCTGAAGTAGTTTCCTTCACCCTGAAGAAAGTATGTGTTTGTGTGTGTGTGTGTGTGTGTGTGTGTGTGTGTGTGTGTGTGTGTGTGCCTGTGCCCTCACACAAGTGTGCTTGCATGTTGCACGTCTGTGTGTGTTTTCAGCTCTCTGTGTTCGCTGCCATGCATGAGTGTGGGTGTGTGACATCACGCTGTCGAGGTCAAAAACAGAGAAAGTGATATCTTTGTCAGAGCGGGGCAGAGCGGAGACATTTGATTTCTACACTAAAGACACTAAAAGCTAAAAACAACAATATACAGTAGGTTAATATAGCACCTATACCACTTATACCAATAAAGGTTGTGATTTTGAACCTGCCATGTGGTTTATTTCAACATACAACTTATAAGTGTTTCAGTAAATATGGTCAAACTACAAACTTATAGTACATTATTGTTGTTTTCCATGTGAAGTTCAGTTGTTTTTTTTTTTTTTTTAACCTAAGAGTAAGTAAGAACCATTCATGGTAGAAATAACCAGCAGGCAGTGCTGGGTGATTTTTAATTCATCATCTTTTCGTTTGTGGGTTCTGTCATGGTGAGAACCAACCAGAGAGCAGCAGGAGTTTGAGGAGGAGGACAAGAGGTTGTGGAGAGAACATAAACCAGGTCAAATATTTGAGCAGTGATAGCTGGGAGGGACAGCGACTTCTCTGTCCTGCTGTTGTCACGGACTCCCCCTTTGATGTCGTCCAAACTGATTGGAGACGCTTCCCAGGAGCATCTAAATCACAGGATTCCTCCACCTTGCCTTTTTATCACCCTGTAATCCAGCAAAATGTATTGAGTCATCTCATCAGTCACCAACATAATCTATTTACCATCTGAGAGAGAGAGACAAATTCCCACAAATTGGTTGCCTGTAACTCACCGGCAAATTGATTGACAGGTGATCTCTGGGAAGCGCAGTGCAGAAAAAAAAACACAACAATGAGCGCCGAGCACCAAAGATGAAAAATGAGGATTTCACAGATTACCACTTGGAGACAATATCTTTTGTTATTTGTGGCGAGAGAGTGGCATCTTTGGATTTACAGACACAGATACACACGTGTAAGCGCCCCGAAAACACACCAACACACACACGTTTCTGGGCAATCTTGTCATCTGCTGGCACTCTATTACGATTCCAGAGCGCTTGCGTTTCCCGTGACTATTCGTTAGGCATGGTAAAATGGAGCTATTCTCAGGAGGTGAAGAAAACCTGACACCGTGTGATTGCCAGGTAACAAACTTTTGATGGCTCAGGGAAAAATGAAATTACGTTGCCGTCGTCTCGAGAGATTACCCATTCCCCCTGCACCCCCAGCACTCCACACCCTCCCCCACCACACACACACACACACACACACACACACACACATAAAGATGCCCCCTCTGTCTCACCCGCCCTGTGTATCAGTCACCGCACACACACACACCGACACACTGAGGAGAAATAAATATATAATCATTGAAATACAATCTGAATCAAAATGTGGGAGCGCTCTGATTCCACCTCTGAGCCGCCCCAGCCTGTGTGAAGGAAATGGAAGCCAGGACATTAATTTCCATGATGTCAGGAACCCGGGAGGGGGAGGCGTGGCGGGGAGTCATCAGTGGAGGCTGATTACCGCTGTTTGTGTTAGTGTGTGTGTGTGTGTGTCTCTCACTTTCACCGACGTCTCGCCAAGATATCAACGTCTCAGAATGCCTGAGAGGTTGTTTAACTTTTCCTTTTTAACACAAGCGGAAGGCAGGTGACAGGGACGGCAACGTACCAGCTTATCCTGAAAAACACCAAGGTGCTGTGGAAAAGTGGAAATATGGCGTATTTCCACTTTTCCACAGCACGTAGACACGATGGAATCTGTAGACATCGGCTGACCCATCGACTCATCTCCTGTCGAGTGAAGAGACTACAAATAGCGAATTCAAGCCGGTGCCTGAGTTCCATCAAACGATACGATAAGTGTTTGGTTACGTTATTACGGCACATCTATTACAGTCAACAGCCGCAGAGCAAATACCGATAAGGACGATATATCAACGAATGACAGCGACTGCTTAGCGATAGACTGATGTTAGCGCTTAGCAACAGAGCTAACAAACTGCAGCTCCATTCAAGCTCTGGCCCAACACAATAATAAAGTTGCTCAAATTAGACTGCAGCCAAATACCGATAGCAAGACATTTTTTTACTCAGTTGATCTTTATTTATAATTGATACAAATCAAATATTTTAGATTTTTGAGCAATGCTCCTATGAAATTGAAATATATCTGAATATCTTGTTCACACCATTTGGTGAGGTTTTCTCTAATTGTTGCCACACCAGATACTTTTATTCAATATTAACACACGCATGGGTGAATTGTTTTGGTGTTTTAACATCTAATACCAGATATCAACTAAATGAATATGGTCCCCTATGTGTTATTGTCGCTACTGCTTGTGCTTTAACTTTGAAAGAAGTTTTTAATTTTTTAAATACTAATTTAAAATATTTTAAATTAATAATTAAATTATCTTTTTTAAACTATGTAATCTTGCTTGAGAAATATCATTTGACTTCAAATTAGTTTTTGATAAATGATGAAACAAAAGACTTTTAGACCCCACTGTAGGTTGAATCACTGTTGTGTTATATCAATGGTGATAGAGAGTAGCAAATTGGACATTTATTTATATGAAATATCACTCATTATTACTGGAAGAGTGAAGGGTGAGATAGAAAACCCCAAAGGGCTTATTAAAATGAAAAGAAAGAAGCAAAACAACCAAAAATCAAGACACAAAAAAATCCAAATACATGCTGTTACAGAGCCAAGTGCTGGAAAATGAACCTTTTGACTGGCTATCAATCAGTGATGGAGAGTAGCAAAACAGACATTCATTCATATGAAAATGTCACAGATTATCACTGTAAAATGACGGCAGATGTCACGTGATCTTCAGGTACATGTTGTAATCTCTTTTTTTAACCTCGTATCTGTCCTGACCTTCTGCATGTGAAGTGTGTGTGTTCCTGTTCGTCATGCTGAGAATCTGACTGCTTTGACTTTTGATGGCGTTCCCATCAGTCCCAATTCATTTAGAAACTCTCCCACCAACGGTGCAACTGAACACTGAATACTGCACATCAAGCTTTCAAACTAAATTCATTACTAAAAATGACATGTCATTGAATGTTTGATTGTATGTTCTAGGATATTTATTTGTTGGCGAGGTTCCTCACAAGCTGAGTTGGGAAAAAAAAAAAATCGAAATTTCAAAACCTTGAGCGTCCATGAGAGTAACTCTGCATATCCATGTAGAACAGGCCGTGTGGATCCTCCTTCTCATTGCTCTAGGCAGGTACCTGTGCACTGGCGAAAAGAGGAAAAATAGATTCTCTTTTGGGTTCAGCAGGTACTGAAATGATGTGATTTCAGGGGCATGAAATATTTGCATTTCAACCATGCCTGAACACGGACCTCGACTTAATGGATTCAGTCTCCACTGATCTGGGAAAGCAGCTGCTCCAAACCCAGAATATCGAGCGGTTTCAGACCAAAGACTAGTCAAATAGAAAGAGTGCATGGAGGCATAGGAGCTGTTTCTGAATGGCATTGTGACAGAGCAGCCCGGTGTGTTTGTCTGAGAGGGGGGCCATGACAAGTGTCTGCTTTCTGTAGAGGTAGACAGAGAGAGGATGACAGGAGAGCGCGAAGGCAACAGGGACAGACAGAAAGAGGGAGAGCAACGTGGTAGTTGTGCAAAACCAAATAATCATTTATCACACAAACCACGTCCACAGGTTTTTTCAGTTCATCTGGAGGCTTGAGGCTGGATCCCGGGCTAGGCAGAACTCCAGTTTCACAATCGGCAAAACAAAACTACGTTCGCACATGCAGCTTTGAAAATGGAACCCAGTCTGACCTCGGATTGTCAATGGATTTCAAGTGTTTTACTTCCATCACTCCCCACGCGACGGGCATTTGATGCTGCACGTTGGCAACAAAAAGAGAATCAATAAACATGGAGGAGAGCCGGCAAGAGGATATGAAATGAAGAAGTTTCATGACGCATGCATTCTGCACAGTGACTAGAAAATACCGTCATAAGAACAGTCAGAAGAAGCAACGGCAAAACTTCCATGGTACTATCTTGTTGCACCCAGAGTTGTTGGACAAAAAACACACCATTAGTGAGCGTTTGCACGCCTGCGTGGTTACAGTTGCAACCAATGTCATAATCACAAATGATTATCCTGTCGAAACACAGTCAGCTGTAAAGATCAGAACCAAAAAAAGAGATTTGCTTCCTGTTTGAACACTGTGAAAGAGATTATACATGCCCAGTGTGTATATGTGACTATTTTATAGGGCAGTCACAGCAGATGAAAACGACTTCTTAACCTGTTTTATCTGAGGGTTTGTCCATGAGCCACACAGAGCATTAAAGGATAACCACCAGCATACTGTATGTTGCTCTGCTGCCTCACATCCCTTCAGCTTTGTCAGTCCGTCCCCATACTGTGCCTCAGTACTAGTAGGCAGTAGTACGTTACCATGGCACAAAATGTCTCGCTTTTACTCAAGTGTGTTAATTAAATGTCACAAATGCAGATGTTGTTCCTTTTGTTGCTAAAAAAAATTGCGCTGGGCAAAGAGCGACCCAACAGGGGAGGATTCAACTTGGTAGTCGTAGCCATGGTCCCCTCTTTACCTCCGCTAAGTGTTCCCTCTTCATTCTAGCAAAGAGCATCTCCATATTTCAACTGTAAATAAAGAGCTCTAACAGGAACCCAGCAGAGACGGAGTCTGGTCTTTATTCAGACCCAGGTTGGACTTGTCTGAGAAAATCAGTGCCCATACTCCTCACCTGCACACCCCCCCCTCAGACGTGTGGCACTGAAAGTGATACAGTGGCAATAAAATCACCAGGGGACGTGAGATTTCTCTCTAAAGTGACAACAGAAAAGATGATGCTCTTTGATGCTCTCAGGTTCAACCTTGTTTCGGAGCGAAGCAGAAAAAGAGATCCTTTGTTTCAGGGTTTTTTTTCCACCATGTTGAAGTTTTATTCAAATTGCTTGGAGTCGTGAACAGAGCCCAGCACTGATCTCAGCCTAGTTTCCAAGAGGAATACAATAACCCAGTGTGTGCTGTTGCCATGGCATTTATAGTCCCCCAGAAATTTGTCATCGTTTGTTTGTTTGCTCTCATAATTACTGCTCTGCTACATCTCCAACCTCCCTGGAAATATTACTTCAGGTCTTGGTTTCGGAAAAGACGAGAGATTTGAGTTTCCCTGCTGGTGTTTGTTACATCAAATCCAAAAGTATACAAAACTTCTTTTCACCTGAAGAAATGTTTTACTTGCAACAACAAACAACGTGTTACTCTTCCAAGGCATTTAAAGCCTCATAAAACCGGTGCTAGCATTACGAACAAATGACAAGGCTCCTTATTCACTAATTCATGGCGTTCCTATCAGGCTCCAGACATCCTCGCTTTGCTTTGCTGAGTCAAACAAGGAGACCCTCTCCATATTCAGCCATGTCAGTCTGCTGTATAGAGTGTGAGCAGTGTAGTGAACTAATCTGTCTTGCTTCCGTGGAAAATGATGCAGGACATAACTCACTTCGATGGCGTCCTGCCTCCCAGGGATTGACTAATGGACATTTCCTTGAATGCTGAATCAAAGGAAACAAACTGGGGGTGCAACTGAGCTGCGTCTCCATGATTCCCCACCACAGAGATGGCCCTTTGCCAGACGCACCGTTGCCAAATCTTTTCCTCTTCGTCCCATCTTGACCCCCCACTCCATTCTAATGCTGATTTGCTGTTACTGTGGTACATTACATCAGCAATTGTAGATTGGCAATACAGAATCAGACACTCACTCTAACACACACAAACCCAGGCCCTGATATCCTTCAATCAGAAGTGCAGATGGCTCGTCTTTTTGACAAACTTTTTCTTTCTCTTGCTGCTGAGTTTTCATTGTCTGCTCCATCAAAAAGTTGTTGTTTCTCAGCCGAGAGCATCCGACAATGACTGATGAGCGGCAGATGTGAACTGGGACTCGATTCACGATGTCAAGTCATGTTCATCCAAAAAATACGCAATTATCCTCTCCGCTGTCTGTGCTCCATTATCATAATTGTATTTGTGGCTCTTCCCTCTGTGATAACTTGACACAGGTGCCGCAATGATTAACATGCTGCAGCTTTAGACTGGGAGGATGGTGGCAAGGATGGAGACGGGAGCCTGTTTGGAAGTGCATGCAAGCGGTGGCCAGTTGCATCGGTGTCACAGCACAATGAGTTTGGCGGGGATGGAGATATCTATGCAGCTCCGTCAGCAGAGCAGGATGCTGAGGTGTATTGTTATGATGGGTGACAGGAAGGGATGAACAAGACGGAAATGAGTTACTCAGAGTTTCTCTCATCCTGCAACTTTGAAAGTGTTATAAAATATGAATTCACATGAAGAGAGTCGGTTATTCACGTGTTACGAAATGGGAATGATTGCGGCAAATGGATTGGGTCTGATGTTAGCTCATCACACCAAGGACGAACCACTTCCTGCCCATTCTCTAACCCTAACATCTATCCATAAGATCATTTAAAGTGACATTAACTACTATGACTTCTATTGACCTCTATCAGCAACCAGCGAGAACTGCGATGACAGTGACAGGTCTCTGGCTCAACCCCACTACTACCCCTTGAGGTACGGTGGCAGTAAGAATTGTACTTATTGTCCCTTTTACAAAGTTTGAAGGTTAACTTAGTCATACACATCGACATAGACACACATCTTCTTATCTGGGGTTAAAAATGGAGACTTTTACAGTCTTGGGAAATGTCTGCAGTAGCATTCCTGCTGTTGTTTCCCACCATCCCGCTGCAGCCCTAATCCTGGCTCAGCAGCTCGTCGGCTCCTCCCCTCAGTAATACCGAGACAAACAGGGGCATTTTCTATCAGAGGTTTAATGATGACTGCAGGCGGCAAGCTCTGTTCCTGGCTGCCGTGTCTCGGAGATGGCAATATATTTGATACGATTTAGTAACTGATCTAATAGTCCTGGACAGTGAATGCCAGGTCAGGAAGAGATTAGAATCAACAGCCCGCCCCCTTTTTGGCTCGTTGACCAATCAGGGAGGGATGTACTGGGGCTCCACTGTGCTGGCCTATTTTATTGCATGGTTTTATGGGTGGGCAGTCACATTGACCCTTTGTTGCTCTCCATCTGCTCTTTACTGTCCCATGTGAATTTGGAGTGTCTGTGGGTGTTTGTGTGCCAGAGTACACATGTGTGTGTAGGAAAGGAATAAGGCTAAGTATTGTCATGAACCCGGTTTCATGAATACACCAGTATGAGTTAGTGTGGCAGAGAGAGTAGCATAATGAAAAGCTTTTTCTATCACCTCTGCCTCAGCTTTTAAGGATCTTCATCGAGCAAAATCCCCTGACAGAATCAAAAGAACACCCAGCATGCACCCCTCAACACTGCAATCTTACTGGAGCAGGTTCAGGGCTTATCTCAGACAGGAGTAAGATGGGGGAACAAAAACAACTTATCCTCCTGAAATTACCAGGGAGATTTGAAACTGACCACATGCCAACCATAGTTACGTAATCATTTGATTCCTTTTGTATTCTCTTCTGCTGTCCTTCAAAGCCTATTATAGCACTTATAGCTCTCGGTGTGAAGCCTTGGAAAAACACTAAGCTTATTAGATCAAACTGAGAGACATTCAACTTGTATCCTTTGGAGCAGCAACTTTGCAAGATAGCTGAGATAGCATTGACCTTCACTAGTGAAGGATGCTCATTTCAGCAGATGCCATCTTATTGCTTCTCCCCAGTCCTTATTACCCATCACATTGCCTCCCTTTCCTCCATCTCCCTCCACTCAAATCCCTCCATCTTCTTCTACGTCTCTGGTACCTCTGCTAATTTCCCCCCTGCTAACGTGTCTGAAGTAGTGCTGAACTTCAGACAAGACAGGAGCTGGTTAGGTGGAGATTAAACCCTATCCTCATCATGATGCCCACAGGGGAGCATCCAAACAACCAGAAACAAGAATTCCTGGGCCCAATCTAGCTTTTAGTGCTCTGCCAAGCTAGGATTACTCCCATAAGGGGAAAGCAGTGACTGAATGGAGGAGGGGCATGGGCCAGCAGGTTCTACCTACACATTGAGAGCTTTCTCAGGGGAGAGAGACTGCTAACGTCTGGCCCTGATGTAGAGGAGATGGAGAGTCCTGCCAGCTTCCCCCCACTGGCCCTCCACGGGTAAAAGGCCACAGCAGGCCGATTCTCAGCAGGATGGGGCCAACTGGTCTCTTCATTGGAGAGGGCTACTGGAGGAGGAGGAGGGGAAGGAGGCTACCTCAGGTCATGGTGGTCATCTCAAGGGAAACATTCAGCCCAGTAGGGATGAATATAGGAATCAGTTTGGGACGTTCTTAAGCACTAATTGAAACTCTTAGTGTTGTCTGGGCTTAGTGTAAATACGGCACAGTCGATATATCAAACAGCTTTGGTCATATTCCACCTAATCCAGACCTTAGCAAATGTGCTTGACACCTCCTAACCGTCTATGGTTGATCTGTATCACAACATTAATGGATCATCTCTAGTTGGGGGGTTTCTGCAACTCTTCTGCCCACCAATGCAATCTGGTGTCTTTGAATAGGAAAACACATGGCGATCCTGTTGTGAGCTGTCACATGATCCTCCTGGGAGAATGACTTCAACATGTAGATGTCCCTCAGGGTGCTGTTAAAATGCACACCACTTGAGGTATCGTGAAGTATTAGGGTGTTGGTATATATACTGTATGTGTGTGCCTTCTGCAGGGTATTTCTTCCTCAGTGATAAGATCTCTTTGTCTTTTATTAAGATATCACAGTAAGAAGAAATCCCAGAGAAAAAGTCTGGGAAAGGTCAAGTGCCTTAGAGGGACAGGAAAAAAAAGACAATTTTTCATCCATGATTGATGATGATCTGCCTGCAAAGCACCACGGCTCAGTGTGTGGAATAGACACAGAGAGGTCACACACATGAGGATGCGTGTGAAAAACACTCCTTCACTCCTACGCACCAGCCTGAAGACACACACACACACGCACACACACACGGACATGCACAGACTCTCTAAGAAATAGCTTTTACAGAACAGATCCCAGAAGGATCACACAGTCGGCTAACCGTTAGTGGGTTTAACCATTAAGTACATGCAGCGTGACAGAAGGGCAAGAACTGCCATGTCGTCAAGACTTAGAGTAATTAAACACATCTTTGGTATAAAAAGAGTTTTAAGACCATAATTACTGCATACGTAGTATACCATTGGCTTTTAATGAACACTGGAGAATGAGTGAAGAGTGTCTATTATGTTCAGACCGAGACGCCTACAGACCAAATGTTTGATCACCAGTCTAAATTACGGCAACCACAAGGTATGAAAAATTCCATTTAAGCTGCATATTTGCAATGGCAATTTAATGGCTTCAGTTCTGTCTTGGTTAAAGTAATGACCTGAAACATCTTCACATAAATGAGTGTCTGTTTTGCTACTTTCCTTTGTCGATAGATATAACACAATGGTGAATCAATTTATAGCCTGCATGTTTATATCCTAAACATGCAGTGTTGGGTTGTTCTTTCCTGGGAAAAAAATCCTCTGGCGCACAGGAAGTGACGCGTTTAGGTTTCTGGCAACAGCGATAGTGGTAGTTAGGATGAGCAGGCTGGCAATAGCCGGCATGGCTGAACAGACAAAGAAAAGAGCGCCACCTACAGAAACTCAAACCTCATCAACAGACAATGCAAGATGCCACAGTACTGGGCACACTGTTTGATTGACAGGTGATCTCTGGGAAGTGCAGTGCAGAAACACCACAGTAATGAGGCTGAGCACCAAAGATGTTCTCAGAATCAAAGAAATGAGGATCTTGCAGATTACTACTCTAAGGGTCGTACACAGTGTGGCTATTTTTTGTTTGGTTTGTTCCTTGGCTCTTTTTAGCTGCCTCGAAGGACCACCTTGACCTTTTCTCTTTGTTTTTATAGGCTGCAGTGACAGAGAACGCACACCGCCGACACAATCATGGCACCCAGAGGCTCCAACTTGGCTGTTTACCATCCGGTGAGCTGAAATCCCATAGGCCTCACAGGACTGATGACTCATAACTCAGCTCTCATATAGAATACATACCGATCCAGATTTAGCTCAGCTTTCTTCATAACGAAGAGCAATTAAGACAAGCTCCGCATTAGCTGAATCAGTCTCACTGCTTCGCATCTCACATGTAACATTCACTTCAATTGCATGCTGGTTAAGGTGACCCATTTTTATTCCTGTGTGAGCATCTAGCAGCTTCGACATATGCGGCTGCAAGGTTTCGAAGAAAAATATCCCTGGCAAAAATCATGTTGATGGATCTAAATTTAATTCTGCCTTATATGGCTTTCACAATTATGCCTTCCCCAGACTAATAGACCATTAAAGTATTGACATCATAACAAGCCTCACATTTCAAGCTGCCCATGACAGATGCTGTGATAAATGTTTCTGTATAAATTGATGCAGAATAAATCTCTTGGCAAACAAGACCGTCGTAAACAGCTTGCTGCCTGCTGAGCGCTTATTTGCATTGAGTAGACAGGGTATTATTAAAGCTCCCTAACTCTACAGAGCAACGGAGGCAGAGGAACAGCATATCGACCAAGGGTGTCAATCTCCCCTCCACCCAACCTGCGTGACCCCCTCCCCCCTTCCATGCCGTGGTTGATTATCCCACTGGACGGCCGGTCCGGCTGTAAAAAGGCTCCACATGTGCACTTCACCTGCCTGGTTGGGAAAAGATGGGAGCGTTAACAAGCTTAGCTGAGTGTACATGTTCATGCCATGTGTAGGATGAGTGATGTGCCTGTCACTGGTTTTAAAGCGTAGGCTTGATCGTCGATAAACCTCGCAGGGGCGTGCACAGAAAGGAAGCGTCTCAACGTGTGTTCTCCCTTCGGCCATTGTAAGAAACTATAAATGGGTGTATATTATCCTGTGTGTTGATTATCCCATATTTCACATAGCAGCAGATCTACGACATAATCAGAACGCCTTACCCTCAACACAGCTTTTATGTTCATGTTACTCATGTTAGATTCTTTCTTCCTGCTTCTGTTTTGTTTCATGTGTTTAATGTGTAAACGTGTAAACACACTGGAATTACTTGAAATGAATGCAACTACCTTGCAAGGGAAGCTCCAAAAGTCAATTCAATCCATCATTCATATTGTCACACTTTCTATCTCACTCTCCATACATTGCACCACACTCCCAAAAAAAAAGAACAAAGGATAAAGGAAGCAGAAGAAGAAAGGAGTGGAAAAAGAGAGAAAGAAATGCGTCTGGGGCTGGTCAGGTGTCGGCCTAAAAGCATTCCTGTCTGTCGCCACAACAGCAAATGATTTACACAGAGCAATTACACTTCCTTCCTATACATGCTGAATAAGCTATCAGCCCTGATGACCGCACCACTCACCCAACACACGCAGGTGGCCAAGAAATAAAAAAAAAAAAAAAAAAAGAAGCATGATGATTTTTCCAAAGTGCCCGACATCAGCAGGTGCCCCTGAGCTCAGGACAGAGATGGCACAATGAACTCTTAAGAGCCCGTAATGATCTCTGACCGGGATTGGCTTGACAGGCAGGTGTGGCCTAATGTGAAAGCTAATGGAGTGGCCCATTGTGCCACTTCCTGGTGAGAAAAACTCCCATGGGGCTTAAGAGTGGGTGCTCTTATCTGGTTGGGCTGGAAGCAGAGGCAGGAAGTGACTTCACTCTCAAAGCTGGCCTGATAACAGACTTCCACTCAAACGCAAACACGCACACACACACACACACAGCAAACAGCAGCACGCTCAGTTTAGTACATCAGCCTTGGATAATCACAGCTCATGAACTAAGAATAGAAAATGTTGTAATCTCTATGTTTGGCATCCAGGGAGGGTGTCTTGAGCAAAT
Source organism: Monocentris japonica (assembly GCA_900323365.1). Lineage (NCBI taxonomy): Eukaryota > Metazoa > Chordata > Actinopteri > Trachichthyiformes > Monocentridae > Monocentris > Monocentris japonica. The sequence continues at coordinate 36,170 of OOFE01016041.1, forward strand.
ATTGCACCAGTGCTTTTGAGCTCATTTCCAAAGGGGATGAAGGGGGAATTCTGGAGATAGGCAATTTAAAAAGAACTCGAAAAATAAGGTTATGACAAGTTCAACCGTAGAAATTGTACAGTTGCCTGCCTGCATGCTTTGACTCTTACGCTGGAGATGATTTCTTATCAGAAAGATTGTGCAAAATGCCATCCATTCACAGTATGAATGGAGAGCTTCTCAGGCTCTGAGGTAGCTTCTTTTTTTTTTTTTTTAGGTTAACAAAGCGTGGGTTGACTGGCTTCGAGTGAATGAAGCTCTTCAGGGATCTATTATGTGGTCTTTGATACAACAGTGTCACAATAGGGCGTAATGAAGTGAGGTGATGGATTGGCCGTGAGTAGAAGTGTTCCCATTGAAAAATAAACCTTTCATACTCCACGTGAAATGATCTCCCTCTCGCGCTCACAGGTGATAAACCCTGGGCTACGATATGACTTTGCATCTCAGTGACAACTACATCAGTCTGTCAGGGAGGAAAACAACCTGACAACAAATAAAAAACATCTGAGAAATGTAGAAATGCTTCTCGGGCTACAGTCAAAAATCAAAAGCATACGGTTAAAAATGCTTTGAGGAATGGGGATTTGTGTAAGTGTAAGCTTACATAACACTCATCTGAAAAAACATCTACCTCTAGCTTTCTATGTAGTCCAACATCTGTACAGCACCATAATGGAAATACGTCCTAGAGTCCTTTTTTTGTTCTACAATTACTTCTTTGTATGCAAGCAGATGTGTTTTGACAAATTTAGCAAATATAAAAAAAGGGACTTGGTTCACTTCCATTCATAGACATAAAACTACATTCACCACAATAAACTGTCACCATACGAGGTAATGGATACCTGTGCAGCATGCATGCAAACGTGAGGAAACTCTGAAGTGTAGATGGCTTTTTGTCAAGAGAATAAAACCACACCGGCATCTAGGGATACTGTCAGATATGTTTTTGAAAAGTGGCAGGGGAAAATAAAATTGATCTTCGGTCAGAAAAATCGATTCCTGTCTTAAAATTGGCTCAGAACGTCTTTCTTTCCCCACAGAGGGGCAAAGAAATGCACTGACCGGCTGGCAGGCATGCGTTTAAAACCTATCTTTGTGCAGCAGGAATTGCGGTCGCCGGCACTATAACCTTTGCCCCCATCCCTGGAGTGACTGGGATCTCCATGACAACCAAAATCTGAATAGCGAGCATCTTTATTGGAAGTGACATATTAATAAACTGTAGCCCCCAGAGGGACTGTAATCACACTTCAATTAGTTTTCCCTCTCTCTTCTATTCCTCTCTTCCTCCACCTCCCTTTATATTTAATAATGCTATGTTAGTATAGTCTGCAGAAGCCATAATATTAAAGCTTCCCCAGCTGCTCTATAGATCAGTGTGATGAACTGTCACAGTGCCAGCACAGTGTGATAAAGGACCTCAGTGATTGGCAGATATGTCTCATATTAAGAATGACGGAGGCTTTCTGACCGAGGAAATCGCAAAATGTAGATTCACCAGTTAGTCAAGAAGATGCTTGCCGGAAAATGTTCACGGCATATCTAGTTGCTGCATAGACGTGTATGTGAAAGATTATTAGAGTAGATGATCCATGATGGGTGAGATTATTTTTGAATGGTTTTCGGCACTGTATTATTAGATGTGACTTAGAGTACAAAATGCTAGTATGAATGTATGAAGGTAACTCTAGGTGCCTGCTATCCCTCAGTGATAATGACAATAACATGAAGGTGGAGCAGACAGGTTGCAGAAGTATTTTTCAGCTTTAAGATAATTGAGACATGGATTGTGCACTACAAAATAAAAGTATCTAGTATCTCAGTGTCATTTGTGTGTAAAGAATAATTATAACTATTGTGCTGGGGATGCAAGACAACTGACTTTGAAGTACTTTACCTCACATTATCCCTTATCGCGGCCTACTGGAGTCAAACAAAGATGAGTAAAACCTTTTTTTTTTTCTAATCTGTTTTATCTGTAAAGTCATCTTAAAATAACCGTGGTGCTTCTTGACTTATTCCTACCTTTGGAAATGCATTAGTGTCAAACCAATTGAAATAATTTTCCCACTGACTGATATTCCTTGCTCAGTATTGGGTCTGTATTTTTTATGAACGCTTGTTACGTACTTGACTTTTGAAATTCCATGAAAAGAGCATTTAATAGCCAAGTTTTCTTCTCATCCGAATTTCCTCTGAAGAGGGTGCCACTTATTCCGGGTGACCTAGGACGATTTGTCTCAGCAATTTGGTGACGATTTCAAGACTTTCTTATGAATCAGACTGAATGGATGATGTTGCTTTAGAATGGAGGTACTGTTCAGCTCACCTGCATACAGCAGTTCTTTTGTCATTGTATTCTAGACGCCTGCACACACACACACACACACACACACACACACACACCGACATCAGCGTGTTTTGTTTGCATGAGTTCTTTCATCTTCAGTGTCCAACTTGAGGGGACCTAAGAAAACCTTCAGCGCTACGTGGCGGTTTGACGGTTGAGAAGTAGAATGAATAGCAACATTGTGTCAGAACAATACTTGACAAACATGGCCGCTGGCATAAAAGCAGGAAGTTGGCACAGCAAGCAAAGGTAAACACGAGTGTGTTGTTTCTCCTCCTCTGCACTCCTGACATGGCTGTTTTGCTCCCACCATGCTAGCTGCAGCGCTGAGAAAAGGGACTTGTGTGTTACAGTCAGTTTTCCTGAATGGTATGGAGCATGATGGCAATAATAACAACAGCCGCTTCCACATAATAGGAGGGCCTGTTTAGAGAATCCACGGAGAATAGCATCCTTTCCCATTTTGTGTAATGGCAGGAGTTACAAGCTCGCCATGCCGGATGAATCAAAGGAAGTAACGTTTTTGTTGCCACTGATTGTAATGTAATAAAAATATAGTAAAGATCACTGGATGCCTTTTTACGAGCAAGCATGACAAAATGCCTTACAGTGTCATGAGTGTGTACCAGCAAGGGTGGGATTCAAAGCCCTTCGTTACGTTAGTTAAGCAACAATCTCCCATTTCAACATTTGAATTGTATATATGCTGCTGATATTCAGCATCTTTACATTTGACTGTTTTCATACCAGAAACCTACAAACAAATGCAAAGATTCAATGTTTCCCCCAGGATTGTTTTCTTGTGAGGGTGGAAAAGCCTCTGAAACAGCATTTAGACCGTCATGTGACACTGAAACTCGCCACTGAAAGCCATACTAATGGAATTATTGTCAGTGGGTTAGCAGCTAATGAAGGCAGGGTGAGCCAGACCGACACCTCTGAGGCTGGTTGAGCAAAATCACATCCTCACCCTCGTCGTAACGGCGGGGCACAGCATTGAAAGGCTGATATCTAATTTTTATTTAAAGGTCAGCATTGGCCGTATCAGCAAACCTTAGTACATATATTTTATAATGAAATACTACGTGATGTGGTGAACATTTGATCTCCAACCCCAGCCACAGTGTTGCTGTAGGCATGGATTGTTAGGTATAAAGAACAGCCGTGCATAAGTTGTCTCCCTATTTCTTTTGTCATGTTGTCACTGCTTTCTGTTCTCAGCAGCTCAGCGAGAGTGATTCACGGGCGCTATATTTATGACATTGTCAGTCTTCCAACTCCGCCTTCTCCGGGGCTGTGTAATTTAACGTGACAAAAGTGTGCAAAAATGCCACACAGGATAAACGTTCTCAGAGATGTCTTGACAGTAGCGTGCGGTCAGAGCCTGTAAGACGTTGAAATCACAGTTATTCATCAAAAGTGTTAAAATCAGGAAATGTCATAAAAAGAAAAAGTATTTCTAGCAGTGGGAAAAGAGAAAGAAAAGAATGGTTGTTTTCATATGAGGGGGTTTGTAATCTGTCAGGTAAGCACTTTGGCTTTGAAGGAGTTGATATCATTAATTACAGCATCCAGTTCTGTACTGCTGTGTGGGTCAAAGCGAATTTCCCACACCAGTGTCACCTGTGGTAAAAATGTACCAAGAAATAAAGAACTTTATTTTACATGAAACATGATTTATTTCAAAACACCCAAGCACTGCTCCCCCTCTCAGAATGTGCTTTGATAAATGGGTCAGTCCAGTGGTCGTACAGTGCACAGGAGTGCTCAGAAATGGTTTGGCTCCACAGGGGGGTTCTCATAACAAACTCCCACCGCTGGGACGACCTCCTAAACCAGCATGAGATAGACGAGGCAGAAAGCAACCGTCTGACAAAAACACATTCACGTGATATCTTTTAAATAACTGTAGCTGGGATTTTTCTTTACACCTACAGGTGAGCAGATGAAAAGTAAAAAAAAAACAAGATGTTTTTCAAGTGCATTATACCTTAGTTTCCTCTGAGGCTACGCTTGATCAGCAAATTCCCTCTTTAGTAAAGGATGAGGACAATGGATACGGTGTCTGGCAGCTGTATTGACATCTCAGCCAGCCTCCGCTAATCAACCACAGCTCCCTTCACATAGAGAGAGACCTCTTCACTCAATTAACCTGGTCTGCTCCCCCCGCGGACCAGGGGAGGTTAAATAGCGGTCAAAGAGCAACGCGATCAACCCACCAGTTAACCATTTATTTGACAACGGCCATCACCGGCAAAAGTGGATCTGATTTAGTGCAAATAGGAAAGTAGGTAAGCACAAAGCTAATCACGATGTTTGGAGTTTTAGCTCTACAGACATTTCTTGGAGGCAGAGCTGCTCTGGTGGCAGAAAAAAGTGGGCGGAGCCAAAGAACCACAAATACATCTGCACAAAAACATAGTCACAGACACAAACACATGGACTTACACAGAGCAATATGAATGAATCCTATTGCAAATGGACATATGGAAAAAATGGATATATACAAAATGATTTCTCCAATCATTTTGTCAAACAAGGACAGAGGGCCATATTTACTTAGAGGAGCGTTAGTTATTGCCTTGTGCAAAAACATAATTGGTGCAGCTTTCTCCACTTCTGATTTTGTGAAACCACCCCTGCAAACAAGTCAGTCGCAATTTTCCAGCCAGAATACCTGAGGCATGACCACAGCAACATACATCGCAGCACTGCTGTGAAAGCAGCAGACAGCCAGACTGTAATCTCCCCACAGTAGCCGAGCCAGAGGCCAGCAGATGAAGTTTTGTCAATGCGGGTATGGCATGATTCCTCTTTGTCCGAGGTTCCAGTTCGATTTTTATTTCATCAAGCAGCGGTTATATAATAGGACTTGGCAATCTATTATTTCTTTTTATCGTATCCTCTGACATTTGAAAGGGAGTAATTCTCAAATGGAACACTCTCTCTTATTTATTTCTTATTACTCTTTTTCTTATTTTCTCTCTCTGTCTGTCCGCCTTCGAACAAATAACCAGCAGCCATGGCTTTCTCAGGGTGAGAAGTTCAGACGTGGTTCCTCTGGGCGTTCAGTAGCGTGCACAATTATGCACATTTTTGGTTTAGTAGATCGTTTGGAGCGATTCAGTAATCTCCTCCTCCGTTCTCCCCACTCCACAAAATACACATTAATTGGGACTAACACACTAAAAGTCTCCTGCCGGGTGTCTACCCCATTCCCACACTGCTTTAGCGCCCTTAAAATACGTCCCTTAAAGCAGACGTTCTCAGGTCTGTGTTGTTTTTGGTGGGCTTTTATCCCAGAACAGAAGTGAGTTTTGAAAGCCAGGACTCTCAGCACCTGGGTAGGTAATCACTGACTCACTGGTATTGACCAACAGCCGTGTCAACCCCCTGCATGCCATTCATTTTGTCAGAGTAGACCCCAGTTTGATCAAACGGTGGTTATGAAACCCTTCACACTGTCCTCGAGGACGTTCTCCTCGTAGCTCCACAGCTTCCCTGGCCTCGCAGCGTGTCTCAGTTTGTAGCGGTTTGTCCTGACTTTGGTGAAACTGTGTTGGCATCACAGATCAAAGGGAACATGGTGTTAAATCAGCTGAGTTTGTGGCCTAGAGGTGGAATGTGTGTCCCTCCCGGGGCCCTCTAGAGGCTCTGCACTCCCACAGATGTTTCAAATCCTCTGCCTGCGGAGGTATGCGACACACACACACACACACACACAAACAGAGAGCATTCACACACGCACACTGAGACAAACACACATTTATCTGCACACACACACACCCACAAATGTTGTTTTTCAGACTAATATGTTCACATGAAACCCATCAGTGTGTAAGGCGGTTGGTACCACATGCTTTAGCCCCTTGGCTTAAACTCAATCCCAAATTGAAATTCCTCTACTTTTCTGCTTGAAGATTGATCCTCTTCAAGTGGCGGATCAGATAAAACAGGATATTCAACATTTGTATTCCTGTGGTGCTGGCGAAAGGTGTGGTTGGAGCCCGGCGGAGGGCAGGTGTTGAACGTTAAGTATGTGGCGTCGGTGAGCGATGTGTTTAAACCTTAAACACACGTCACTTCAAGTTGACAGGAGGTGTTTTGTTCTGCGTCTAGTTCAGAATATCAACACAACTGACAAGGGCACTGCTTGCTTGAGTAGGCTATTTGCATGTAAAGTGTTACGCAATCAGACAAGTCACTGACCTTTGCAAAGGAAACCAAACAACACAGATGACAATGAGGTTGCCGTGGCAACCGACGATACACAAAAGCATCCCTGAGCTCTGTGTGATTAGTTAACTGAAAGGCACGTCTGCCGCATATTGTACTTACAGAGGTCATAATCATAGAGGGGCATGAAGAGAGAGCAAAATGTCGGCCTGCATTTCTGCCAAAATGTTTGCAAATCCATAATTGTGTTATTGTTTTGACTTCCACTCATGTATCCATGCTTTCAAATAGGGGGCCTGAGTGTGACTGTTTCCTGCATTTACCCTACAGACGGCAATCAAACGTGGTAACACATCATAGTTGCCGTGGAGATGAGAACCATATTCCCCCACCGTCGATATCAGACATGTCTGGCAGGTCGACAACACCCGAGAGCCACACCTCCGTCGTGTCTTTATTTTAAAAAGTCCTCACCCAGCAGAAGCATTTGGCTTTCAGCTGCACTTCCCCCCTGCAGCTTCCGCTAACATTAGAGCCTTGGGATTAGCAGAGGTGCGAGACAGGAGCCAAAAACAAATCCTCTCATGCAGCTAGCTGTCTATTTTCTTCCTGTCATTATCAAACACATTCGGAGTGCTATCCCGGCTCCTGGGTTATTGTGCTAGTATGCAGAAGTAGCATTCGACATCTCGGAGTGCAGACGGGTAAGAGCACCGGTGTGAGGTTTGTTGAAAGGTGTTGGATCAGGCACGTGTGATCGGATGAGAAACTGCCTCGTCATATTGTCTTGCGGCAACATGGATGCAGCCTTATAAGCTACTTTAATTTGATCTTTCGAACCCATGGTTTGCTGACGTGCCCTTGAGCAAGACGCTTAATCCCCAACTGCTCCTGCGGCGCTGCTAAGTGGCCAACAGCAGAAGCAAGCTGCACTTGGCAGCTCCCAGACTTGAAAGTGTGCGGTACATCGGTATGAATGTGAAGTAGGGCTTTACTGAAAAAAGGCCAGCAGTTTTTTTTTTAAAAATCCAACAATTGAATATTGGGGTCAGCGGTATCACTCAGTTACATTCCCCAGTGAGAAAGTCTGGGTAATTTCATATCTCTCAGAGCTGGTGCACAAAACAGGCCAATGCTCAATTTGATCATTTTTCATTCTTTCCAGCTTTCATTGTTCAGCTCTCTTCACGTGCCCTTCTGCATCTGATCCAGACTTTGTCTATTTCACCCGCTGCTGAAAGAGTTTGAACACAGAATATAATCAGTTTGGCAATGCCTAAATCTCACAGAGGAATCAGAGTAGCTTTTCCATCCACCGGGTTCATGATGTGACCCACACCGGCACGTTTCAGTGACTCATGACATGTAGGTATGTATGAGGTCAGTTGTTCCTCCGAGTCTCTCTGGTTTCACCAAAACTGACCTTCAGCATCAGTGTAGAGCACTGGAAATCAAGAGCTATTGAGTTTAGTACGACTCATGGAGGGGAAAAGATCGCCATTACAGGCTATTCAAATGGTAATTGTGAAGGCCAAATAACAGGGTGTTGTGCATTGGGGACTAGTCTAGCTGAAACGGCTGGTGGGGGATCCCGTGACTATTTCCTCATGCAATCAGAGTCATACGGTTCACAATCAGGCTCTTTCTATCAATCAGAGGGTTATTTGATACCTACTGCATTTAGCATTAGCATTTAGATTCAATTGACACCCCACTCAGTTCGCACGCAGTGTTTCATTACAAAATGTTAAATATCCATTTGATGCCTCAAACAGCCCATCATTTCAACACACAGAGGATGCCATCCTTAAAAAACGCTGTTTTGTAAGCAAGAGTTTGAAAATAAAGAGCTATATACCATAAAGAATATTATTTTAAAATCATCAGTTATACATGTCTACAATGTTAGCCATCTTTTGAATATTTTGCTGTCTACACTGTCAACACGCTATAAAACAATAACTTTTTAATACTGCCAAACGTAAAGTGCAACTTTTAGCATCACTGGAAAGAAAGCTGCACTCCACAAGGAGAGTGTCGACATCTCTCACGCAAACCCCGCAACCCTTCATCTCTCTCCCAGTGCGAACCTCTTGTTCTCTGCTCCACCCTGTCTGGCGTGGAGGCTCGGATCTGCCCGGATGGCATCAGAGGAAGACGATGAGACAATCTGGCACGTGCAGGGCAGATGCTGGAGAGGCCCCAGACTGCCCCGCCATAGACAGATGTCTGTATAAGGGAGAGAGAGAAAGAGAGAGAGGTAGAGAGAGAGAGTGGGGGCGTCAAAGAGGAAGAGGGATAAGCCAGGCAGGCAAAGGAATTGTATATATAAATTGTATATATAATAAAATGTAATAAAACCTGCTCTGACTTCTACTAATAATAATTGGATAATGTGATAAATGTGTTTTCTTTCAGTTACATTTTTTCTACTGACGCGACAGGAAGCAGCACATTCCAGTGAACTGCCAGTGGGACTTTCTCAAACCAATCAGCAAATGCAAAATCCTCTCAAAATGTCTATAACGTTAGCGTTAAGACTTCAGAGGCAATTCACAAAACAACCCAACCAAAGCTAACTGAGTTTCTCTCCGTCAAAATGAAGTAGCTGCTAAGGTGGCAGTGTTTGATGACACACACCAGGCGGAGTCGCGGGAGCTCGCAGGGTGTATCAACTGGAAGCGAGATGCTGAGCAGAGCAGGTAAAGGCAGCTGAACCTACTGCACACACACACACTAAAACACACATATACGAAGCATGACAGCGGGAGAGACCAAGCCTGGCAAACAGCACTGTTGCACAACATGTCACACGAAATCTCTCTTGCTGTGAGGAGTCATTTATTAAAACACAACAGAGCAAATTCGACTGTTCCCTTTCGTGTGACTTGAGTCTTGAGCCCTCCTCGGACGGCATCACGATTACCTGGGGAGGTTGGTTGTTTGATTCGGCACATGCACGTCGGTAATTTCAATCAATCTGGACGGTAAAACCATTTACTTTGGGACCGTGGTTATCCAGGGACACCCATGTTACAGCAACACTCTCTTCAAATGGCTCCATATTTTCCTAAGGCTTGACACCAGACTGCTTCAATTCACTATTTCTTCTCTTAAATCGTTATATTGTACCTGCGTGCTTATATTGTATTTGTCTTTCATCCCTGCTGAATCCTATTTTGCTTTTTTTTGCTGCTGCCACAACCTAATTTCCCCGTTTGGATTATTAAAGGTTCAACTGATCTAATGTAATCTCTTCTGAGACGTGACGCTGCTCAACCCCGCCACTGCTTATTTATCGGGGTAACCTTAGAAAATCGCTGACATTTTCATTCTGGACAGGATAAAAATTCCTGGGGACTTGAGTAATAATCACCGATCACCTCCCCTGGTTGTACTAATGCCGTCCAGACAGGAAGTGGGACTTTGCTTTCCTACATTCTTGTATGTTGCTTGTTGTATTCCATGTCTGGATGCTTCTCTTGTGGCCAGTCAAGTTTATTTATACAGCCCTTTATCACAAACAAGCCTCAGAGGAATTTACTAAGTCAGACTGATAGACAAATCAAATTTATGACACACAGTTGCTGCAGAACGTGGGCAGAGTCTTATAAGTTACTTTGATTTGATCTTTCGAACCCATGGCTTGAAGGCTGTTACAGGAATCCCTCCGGTGACTCTTCAGGCTGAACTACGTCAGCTGAAAAATCAATCAATTATGACAAAAAAGATGTTGCAGGATACATTCAGGACAAAAGCACATAAAAACACAGTAACAAGTAGAAGAGGACTGAAAGAGATTCTCATTGTCCGTGACACTAAGTGGTTGAATGAAGGTCACAACAACGTCTCACTTCAACCCGGTCTGGATATTCACGGGTGAGCAAATGCATCTCTGTACACACGCCCGTGTCATTGGCCACAGGCTGTCATGAATCGCGCAATGTTAATGTGCAGCTACACCGCATTGCGTGTTTCGTGGGAAACTCAAATATGCTGTGACAAGCACTACAACTGAGGTGTTTTCTCCATTCAGTCTGTGGTGTATCAGACACACGTCTGCCAGGGGTTGCTGTGACCTCATCATGAACACATGATGAAGATCAAGTGCCGATGCTGAGTAAATGCCACAGTGTAGCAGGGGAGTTGGTAAAGATCAGCCTTTTCCATCAGGCGCCACAGAGATCTATCTTCCAGACCCGGGTCAAATTCTATGTGCACATAATTCTTCACTTTTAACATGTTTGGAGTAGCAGATGCCACACAGAGCAACACAGCAAATACCTGGGAATCGCAGTATTTGAAAGTCAATTTGTTATACTTTCTACGATTGCCAACTAAACCCTCTCCGGACGCCATTAGTATCACCAGGGGAGGTTGGTTATTTGATTTTGCCCGTGCACTAAAATGTTTTACTGGTGAATTTTGGTAATCCAGGGACCCGCACATGCAATTGTGACACCCAACGTCACCCACAGTGCAGCAAAATCTGAAAAACTAGATCATTGTAACACCAGATGCTGCAGCTCCTGCACTCTTTTCCAGTTCTTTCTCTATTTGCCAATTTTTTCTTGGCATCAAACTGTGCTAAAATGCAATATGCTGCATCCTAATAATTTCCACACAGAAATGCTCTAATCGAATGTAAAGAGTGATGCTGCCCTCATCCATCAGCGGTTATATGGGCCTTGTAATCCAGATGCCATTTGCCAGAAGTCGGTAACTGTGTGAAAGACCAGACGTCGATCCGGATGGGATTAAAATTAACCCAGGATGTCAGAGTTGACTCACAATACAGTAGGTCAGATGGTCGAGAAAATCACTGACATGTTTGTTCCAGACAGGATAAAATTCACAAGATCCTGAGGCAAAAATTACCAATCACCAGACCTCCCCTGGTAACACTAATGCTGTCCAGAGAGGGCTCATGACACTATCCAGAAAACATGCTTGTCAATGCATCAAACCCCATTCGTCTGGTGCTCCAAGCAGGTTAAAACACTATACTACACAATACTAATGGACCCGGGCTATTTTCCAAATGGCCGCCTGCTCATATCATCATCTGTGTGGTTTCCCAGGAGGCGTCTTTGATTTCTTCTTTGATATCCACTGACATAGACGACCTGCCTTTGTCTCCTGAATCTTTCACCAGTGTGCTTAAAAGCAGGTCGAAAATTGTTCAGCTGCGATGCACACCCTGACGTTTTTCTTGACTGCGTTCTCTTGATGGATAAGGCTTCACACGCAGAGAAACGCAGACATGCACACACACCCAAACAATAAATATCAGGAAAGAACAAAAAAAAAGGCCGCTGTGGTTTGCATCATGTTGCCGGCGGGGGACATGAAAAAATGATATAGGGGTTATGAAAGTATGTATATGTAAAGCTAGCCCCACAGAGAAGAAGACTACTTAGTAAAACAGAGGAGAGGAAGGAAGACGAGGGGGGAGATCAGCCTCAGCTGAGAATGGACTTTCAGCATGTGAAATTAGCTTCCCCGCTGGAAGTTACAGCCCCTCTGCTGAAGAGAATATAAATATTTCCCCGTACTTTAGCACCCCTGGGTTAAAGCCCTGCGAGCACAGAGCACAACAGTGATATACATTATGGCTTTTGTCAGGCCATAAAAAACATGTTTCCCGAAGCTTTGGCTGTGGTTATTAGGCAAGCCCAAGACGGAGAGGGTGATGTGGGGAGTGGGGAGAGGTTAGGGGGAATATGTCTCCGCAAAGATATGATAATGGTACATGTCAACAGCGGTTAGCAGCAGAGGACTATTCCAGTGTTTATACTGCAGTGTGTTAATGTACGTGTAATTAAAAGAGACAAAGTTCTGGCAGCAGACAATTTTTGCTGCCAGAGCTGGAGCGCAGAGCTTTGTGGAAACACCATAATTCAAAATGTTGCTCGTGACAAACGGCCGCAAAGAAAGAGTGACAGTTTGTTTCATGGCGAGGCTTGTCCTGTCGTGGAAACGCTAGATGCAGAACAGTGTGGTGTGCTTGGGGAGGTTGGACACGACCAGAGGGTGAGCCCCCGGATCAACCTTTTCAGACGAGCGTTCATGTTCCTTGCCTGGTAACATGATGGGTGTTGTCATGGAAATGCTAGATGCAGAATAGTCCGGTGCGCTTGCGGAGGATGGACAGAACCAGAGGATAATGTGAACCTTCTGACACGACAAGAACAGACATGCCAAGGAAAAAGGTCATCTGCCAATCTGACAGCCCAGAGGTGTACGCCAGACAGAGTGTGCACAGCTCTGTTGACAGAGGTGGCAATATGGGCACAAGGCACTTGACATTAATGGTGTGTTCTTGGGTGTGTGTGTGTGTGTGTGTCCACATACACATACTTATGCATGCTCCATGCACACCAGTGCGTGCATGCAAGTGCATAAGGACCCCGTTTGCAGACACATGAAAACCACTACATATCCAATGTGTAAAACAATTGACACACAAGTGGAGGCACGTGTTGCTGCATGCCTGGCAGACATCTCAGAGTGGATGTCGATGCACCACCTGAAGCTCAACCTGGACAAGACTGAGCTGCTGTTCCTCCCGGGCCATCACCATTGACAATGCTGTGGTGACGTCAACTCCGACTGCGAGGAATCTGAGTGTGACCCTGGACGAGAATCTGTGAATCTGCACTTGATTGCTCTTCCTCAACGGCCGGATGTGTGTCTCAGTAAACTGAAATTGAATTGCAAGTACTGAATTTGAATTGTGAGAACTGAATGTGGAAGTATATAGAGAGTTGAATTTTCAGTGAGGATCAAATACAGTTTCAGGGCAATTTCATAATATTACATTCAGTTTCAGGTTTATTGGAATTCATTTCCAAACTAATAAATTCAATTTCAAATTATGCTATTCAGATTCAGTTTTTTAATGCAATTATTCAAGTTGAGCAATTCAAATTCAAATATAAATGATTCAAATTCAATTTCTAGTGACACATATTTCTGCCCATAGATTCGCCCCTTCCTCACTGACGAGATGGTGCAGGTGCTCATCCAGGCTCTTGTCATCTCCCGCCTGGACTACTGCAACTCCCTCCTTGCTGGTGCCCCGGCGTCTGTCATCAGACCTCTGGAGCTTGTTCAGAAAGCTGCAGCTCGTCTGGTGTTCAACCGCCCCAAGTTCTCCCACACTACTACCCTTCTCTGTTCTCTACACTGGGTCCCTGTAGCAGCTCGCATCCAGTTCAAGACCCTGGTGCTAGCCTATAGGGCAGTGAAAGGAACAACTCCTTCTTACC